>ML777690.1:277912-292437 GCA_009831015.1 Picea engelmannii | reverse complement strand
AATCACGGCTAGCTGAAGATGAAGCATGAAACCAAGACAAGAAAGTTTGATGAAGGGGAGTGTTGCTACAACAAGGCTCTATCAGTAAACCCTAGAAAAATTGACCCAAAGTGTAGAAAACCTAGGCTTAAGGTGTCTCCTTCTTTTCAGCTTATGAAAGGTACGACTAGCAAAAATGAAGAGAGAAATGAGAGTGTAGCAACGACTAGGCTCTCTCCTTCTTCAATCAATGGCTAAAAATTCTGTCAGTGGGGACATGAGACAAGGACCTACTTGTGTGCTTGTCACCTAGGGTTTTGTTCAGCAAAATTATAAACATATGCAAGAAATGAAACTACAACCATTCATTCAAGAAGTTTTGCAGAAAAATACTTACATATCACCAAGAAAAAGCATTGCAAACCCTAGTTGTAACACCTTCCATTAAGAGAAATGCCAAATTATGCCAAGAAAATCCTCCTTCAACAAGTGTGCATCACTAAATCAGCTAATAACCCAAGAGAGGGTGCAAATTTCAGACCTCCTTAAGGAGTGAGTAAGTTGTGATAAAAAAATGAAGGTGAAAATCCCTCATTTATACAATATCATGACCTAAATTTACATTTTAGGTCATGTAAAAGGCCGACAGGGCCAAAATACTAAAATCATATTGTTTTACATTAAATTATCAAATTAAAACCCTAATCAAGCTGAAAAGAGATAACAAGCCTCTCTAAGGGAGACGTTAGCCCCTTCTAGGGCAAATGGCGCATCCTGGAGCAAAACGTTAGCCCTCCTTGGGCTTCTCCAACCTGCCACACGTGCCAATACTGCCTAGTCTACCTCCCAAGACGTCCATAATGCTGGATGACGTCATGGTCATGATGGGTGACGTCCTAGGCCTTCCAAGGCCAACGTTCCACTGAAAAAGGGCCAATCCCCCTAGGTCAATCTCTGCCGGGGTGCCTCTGGTGGAACGTCCTCTTCTTCTTCGGTGCAAAGCCCCTGATCCATCTTTGTCCTGTCTCTTCCCCCTGATGGGGTCTTAGCATCCATCTGGTGGGCTCTTCAGCCCCATGGAGGTCCGAACTGATCATCTCCCCATTTGTACCTGTCCAAATAGCACCTTTCCATCGGGCATGGTCCTGCACATCAAACGATACGCCCTCCATGGGCTCATCAGTCACAGGGATCATAGCAATGTCAATCACATCTCATCATCAATGTCATTAAACATGTGCATAAAATCCCTAATACATCAGCTAAAAGCTCAAAGACATTACACAAGCCTGCAATACAAGTTTGGAGAGAAAGACAAGGCGTCCTATTGGGCTAGTGCCCACTAGAAAAGGAAAGTTCTCGGAAGAGACCTCATCCAAGCCATGTAAGTGGGTGATGTGGTTAGGGAATGTCCAAACATGTGGATGCAATGAGGGCCAAGGATGCAAAAGACGTTACCTGTGGGTGCCTTTGTAGAAGGCGAGCTATACCTGTCCTGGATGCATTTTTTCCAAGCCCATTCTTGCCTTTTATTCTTTTATTCTTTATTGCCTTTTTTGTTCAAGAGCTAATCAGGGGACATTGCCCTGGCGTGGTGACCAGTGGTGACAGCGTTACCCACAAGTACTTTCACAGAAATGAGAAGGCTGGTTCGTGATGAGACCCCCTTTCTCTTGGTAATGCAACGAAGAGTCACTGCCCTGGCGTGGTAACCAGCTAGTGGCAATGTCATACTGCTAGATACCCATAGACCTAATAGGCTGGCTTGTGATGATACCCCCTATCCTCTGGTTAGGTTTTTTTTATTACTTTTCCGGGTCTCTCTTGTTTCTTGCTAAGAAGCCTTTTATTGCTTTCTCGAGGATCCCTGGGCGAAGCATCTCGAGGTTTTATTCTTTGGCTTTTATCTTTTACCATCTTTCTTTTACCTTCTGGGCCTTTAGCCCCTTCTTCCCACGAGATAAGGTGCAGTCCTGAAAATAGGTCAACCCAATTCCCAGACAAGTGGAATGGGATAGGTGAGCGGGGAACAAGATGAAAAAGTGGTGTTGTGATGGGAGCGGACAATGGCTTTTCAAAAACTCCCCCCCAGTGGCAAACCAAAACTTACAGACACAGGATTGCTAGGGCACCCTGTCAATCGCCCAAAACATGGTCAAGTGGGCAAGTGTAAGATCCAAGCAGTAGTTAGAAATAAAAGGAATCAGCTGCATACGTTCAAAGGTTTTGATGATCAAAGTGACACATACCATGATACCTGGACTAATTACCTCATGGAGCAAGAACCCTTTCTAACACAGGGCCAAGTCGATGGTGATGGATGTTGCGGCTGCTGACGATACAAAGGCGCTGGAAGAAAGAAAAGGTGGGCCCTCCAGGGCCATGCTAAAGTCAATCCTGCTCTCGGTACTCCATGTCTAGAACCTGTGGGCCTCGAGACATGATCTCCTAGTTATCCCTAAAAGTGGGGGATAACAGGTACCTCAATATATGTTTCGATGCTGTCCAATGTGCTCTCCTTGGTTCAACCATGAACTGACTGAGAGTATTCACAACAAAACAAATGTCTGGCCTAGTATTGACTAGATACATGTGAGAGCTTATCGACTACCTGTATAAGGTAGGGTCCATTGCCTCCTGCTTGGAAGCATGTATCTTCTTCCAATTAGTAATCATGGGTGTAGACATTAGCCGATAGTCTTGCATCCTGAACCTCTTCAAGATCTCCACTATATATTTCCCTTGTCCTAGGAAAATCTCGCCATCTCGTTGCCACACGTCCAATCCAAGAAAATAGTTCATCAACCCCAAATCCTTCATATTAAACTCCAAAGCAAGATCCCTCTTGCATTTTGCAATGAGCCTCTGTGAACCTGTCAGAAATAGATTGTCCACATATAACACGAGAATGAGTGGCTCTCCCCCTATCCTGATATAATAGAGATTTGAGTCTGCCTCACTCTTCACGAAGCCCATGCCCTGCAAGTAACTATCAATGTGCTCATACCATGCTCTGGGTGCTTGCATGAGCCCATACAATGCTCTCTTCAGTATACATACATGGGATTCCCTCCCATTTACCTCAAAACCCTCTGGCTGTTCTATATACACTTACTCCTTAATAACTCTATTGAGGAAAGTTGTCTTGACGTCCATCTAATGAATCTGCCAACCCATCTTTGCTGCTAATGAGATCACAATCCTAATGGAAGTATATCTGGCAACTGGGGCAAATGGCTCGTCATAGTCAACTCCCTCTTTATGAGAGAACCCCTTAGCCACAAACCTGGCTTTGAATTTTTCAATGTTGCCATCTGCAGCATGCTTGATCTTATAGATCCAACGAGACCCAACCATTGACTTTTCTTCTGGTCTTGGCACCACCTCCCAAACATCATTCTTCATGATGGAGGCATGTTTCTCCACCATGGCATCCCAACAAACCTACTGCTCCGATGCCTCCTGAAAAATGGAAGGCTCCCTGTCAATGAGATCACTCATCAATGCCATATACCTTGAAGATCGCTTTGGTGCCCTGCTCTGTCTGACATTTGTCCTAGGAGCACCCACAAACTCCTGAGCATCTCATAATGTTTAAGAAACCTCTTGACTCCTCTTCCTCCCTGTAGTAGGAGGTACAATCTTAGTGGGTGGAGCTTCCCGCTCCTTATCTTGCTCCACTGTCCGAGTACTAGTCCTTGTACCTGTACCTGTCCTTGTGGCCTGTACCTGTGACTTCTATTCCTCCTTTGGAGCTAACAACTCCTGATCCCCTGCTATTGTTGGTACATCATAAGACTTCCTGAAATCCTTCTCCTCGAATCTCACATCCCTTCTGACCACTGTCTTCTTTAATGCTGGAGCATAGACTCGATATGCTTTCGAAGTTTCACTGTATCCATCGAAGATCCCCTTATCAGCTGTGGAATCAAGCTTCAACCTCTTATTTGAGGGAACACGACAATAGACTATGCAGTTGAAAATCCTGAAATGACCAACTTCCGGCTTCTTCCCTGTAAATGCCTCTTTAGGAGTCAATCTCCCCAACACTTTATGAGGACTCCTGTTCTGTATGTATGCTGTAGTACTGCATGCCTCTGCCCATAAAAACTTGGGCAGATCCTGGTCAAACAAGATAGCTCTAGCAACACCAACAATGGCCTTGTTCTTCCGTTCTGCTACCCCATTCCGCTGAGGGTTGTAGGGAAT
This sequence comes from Picea engelmannii, assembly GCA_009831015.1. NCBI lineage: Eukaryota > Viridiplantae > Streptophyta > Pinopsida > Pinales > Pinaceae > Picea > Picea engelmannii. The sequence continues at coordinate 288,249 of ML777690.1, read as the reverse complement.
TGTCAATTCCTTCTTGATCCCTGCTTGGGCACAAAACTCCTTGGAGGCTTCCCCTGTGTACTCACCTCCATTGTTTGATCCGAGAACCTTTATCTTCCTTCCCGTCGCATTCTCCACAAGAGCCTTAAAGTCTTGGAAGCGACTGAAGATCTCATCTTTGGCCCTCATGAAGTAGATCTAGGTTTTTCTTGAGAAATCATCAATGGATGTGACAAAGTACTCACATCCTGTCAAGGATGTTGAAGACATATGCCTACATACATCTGAATGCACTAAATCCAATATGCCCTTTGATCTACTGTCACTGCTTGGAAAAGCTGTCTTTGCATACTTTCCCAAGGCACACCCTTTACACACGTCACTGTGCTCGGTGCTCAACTCTGGAAGGCCAGTCACTATCTCCTTGAATACCTTAAGTGCCCCATGGTGTAAGTGAGCCATCCTCCTATGGCATAATTCTCCCATATCCTTGCTGTTGCTTATCAATGCCTGAGGTGACTCAAACTTTAATCTGTATAACTTACGTGTCCTGATCCCTATTATCTTGGCCTGCTTCGATCCCTTGGGCTGAATGTAGACTTTCGGTCCTCTGAATTACACACCATACCCCTTGTCCTGAAGCACCGAAACTGATATTGGGTTCTTTGTCATCTCTGGTAAGAACAACACATTTGTAAAACTGAATCTCTTGCCTGACTCCCTCTGAAAGGTGACTGTCCCTCGTCCTACTGGAGTACATTTGGACTTATTCCCCATTTCTATATCGAAAGTCATTTCCTCCTCTTTGAAACTGGAGAAGTGTTCTCTAACTCATGTCATATGATATGGAGCGCCACTATCAATATACCACACCCCTGTGGCCTTTGTGCTTGAGCTAGACAGGCAAGCGATGAGTGAGAAATCCTCATCAAACTTGGAAGAAAACTCGTCATTGTCTGCTGAAGCTACTGTCTGTGACTTCTTCTTGTTAGGACATTGACTCGCATAGTGTCTTGGTTTGTGACAAGCAAAACATTTAACTTTGCTGATGTCACGTTTCTTGTCTCCTTTGGGGGTCTGCCCACTTCCTGAGCCTTTCTTGGTTTTAGCTTTGCTCTTACCTGCAAGAGCAATATTCTCTTCTTCCTCACCCTTGTGATGACTGCTGCTGCCACTGAGAGATGCTAACCTAAACTCTTCTTGCATGAAGTCATCCCACAATCGATCCCAGTATGGAGTGTGTTCCTTGACAACAATGCCTCTCACAAAGACATCCCATGACTTGGAGAATCCATTCAAGGCTATCCTCACAAGTTCAATGCCATCCATAGTCTCTCCAACATATACCGATTCATCCTTTACTTGCCCGAGTTTGGTGAGGCAGGAGGTCACACTTTCCCCCTTTCCCATTTTGGTATTTTGGAGTTTCTCCTTCAAAACCATCTTTTTGTTGAGGTTTGAATTCTGGTACAGTTTAATGATGGCTTCCCACATCTCCCTGGTTGTATCCAATACTGAGAGGTGAGGGACAATATGGTCCTTAACCCCATCCAAGATGATACGCCTTGTCTTGGCATCATATTTCTTTTGAGCTTCATCTTGCTGTGCATCAATTGGAACTGCAACTGTTTGAAGTGCAAATTCTTTGAGCCCATACTCCTTCAATGACAACAGTATACGCTCCTTCCAGATGCCAAAGTTAGATGCACCATCTAACCTATCTTCAAATCTGATACCTGAGATTGGCATTTCTTCGAAACCCTTCTATCACAACCTCCTGAATCTGAAGATTATTGTTGGCTGAAAATTCCTGTGTAAACCCTTGGCTTCCTTCTCAGAGGAAAAGCTCCGGTACCATGTTAAAATTCTTTAAGCCCAACAAACTAATTTCTGAATCCAATAGATATTTATACCCAGAAGAAGAACAACAATAAATTCTAAATTCTGATCTATGATACAAAAATAAAACTGAGCAAATTAACCTTGCAATGCACAACGAAAAATATAGAAACCATTCACACAATTTTCAAACACCAGAAATACCCTGGAAACCCCAACTCCGGGGAAAACCAGCAAACGAGGGTTTTATTATCAGCTTCAGCAAATCCAGAAAATAATTACAATTCAGATTTGTGCCAAACCCGACACTTTCCTCCTTAGAGAAAACCCGAATTTGATCACAACCTCACCCTTACGGCCTATACGACCCTCATTGTTGTACCACTGTTGGTATGACCCTGTACGACGACTGGTATGACTGCTGGTATGGTTGAGCGACCTCTGTTTTGGCTATTGGAGATACGGCTAGGGTCTCCTTGCATCTGTCTCCTTCTGCAGCTTCAACTCGGCCTCCTTAGCACTTGCTTTCACCTATGATTCGACCTCTCTGCTACCTGCGACCCTCACACGAAGGGAACTCGACCCGTCTCTCAGTCTGCCACTTGGATCTACTAGGAAGTGAAGGCTAGCAACCTTCCTATCTCCCTCTTGGCTCCTGGACTCTTCCAATGAGCGAATCCTCCCTTGCCCTCTTTCGATCTGTAGCTAAAACCCTCGGTGTCAATCACCAAATCAATATATCTCCTCAAGCCACCCCCTCTACGTTTAAATCTTTGGCTAGTTGATTCAATGGTGGAGATTAGATCTCCAACATGTCAAATCAATGGCTACAATCTAATCTAAAATTCACTTTGACTTTTGGATAAGATCAAAGGAAGCTTCTCACAGATGGTTAACTAATATTGATTAATTATTGCTATTCCCTAAGTTTAGACTTGGGAAATATTTAAATGACACTAATGAAATTAATTAATCACATTTTCCTAAGTTAGACTTAGGAAAAATTTAAATGACTTGGAGAAACATTAATACTTGTGTCTTTTGCTTGCTTGACACATTGCCCAAGCAAAGACACTTGTCCAAGCTACAATATTTCAACATGATGAAGGCTTACTTTTCATGCTAAATTGCTACATTTCTGAGCACTAATTATTGCTGTTGTTAGAAATCATTTACTACTGTTATATGATTGTTTACTGCTGCAAATTTGTAACAATCAATGCAAATTTGACTTGTCTAGTGTCTTAAGAGGTCATTGTTGCATACTTTAGATTGGAAGTTGTTATATATATGCTGCAAAGTGTTCTTGTTAAAAGTGGATGCCAACTCACATCCCACTAGATACCAAAACCCTAACTTTCCAAAACCCTAAGAAGTGCGCCCCCTCCTTGAGATGCTCAATATCTCTTTATGATTGACACTTGGAAAGCATCCAAGATGGGTAGCTCTTGCTTCCCAAGTATACATGAAGGCCCTCCCCTCCTCATTTCTCATCTATTCTTTGCCTACTGTTACTATACTCAAATTTCTCCCATCTCTCCCATTCTTTTCTCTTCCCCGTTCTTGCTCAATATTTTTGGAGAGAAGCTTGTTGCAAGTATTTGCAACAACCTTCTACTATCAATAATAAATGAAAGTTTTTGAGGCATATGGTGCGTTGAGAGTATTCTTAGTGCATCAACTATTGGAGGTGACTTGTATTGGTTCATTTTTGTGCATGCATTTGTTTCTAGTTTAGAGTAAAGATCCCAAGCAAAGTATTTTGCTTGGGTAGATTTACAATAGTTTTATTGTAGATCTAGATGAGTAGATTTTAGACTAGCAAAGTATTTTGTTACTCTAATATATCTATTCACCCCTTTGCTCTATCTTGTAGCTTGCTCACAATTATTTGCAGGTCATTTCTAGGATTGGAGAAGCTAGTTTCAGATCTGGAAACTAGTTTATTTCATCCATTTTCACTTTCCAAATTTTCTGCAATATATTTCTGTTCTTTTCCATTCATTTTTGGAGTATTCTAACACATAGAATAGGTCATTTCAATTATATTTGTTTGCTGAAATTTTTTGCAGAAAATTTGTGTACTAACATAAATTTTCTTGAGTTTGTGTCACTTTATGCAGCATTTCCAACAAGTTTTTGCATGCTGGTTTTCTGTAGGTTGGTGACAAAAAGAGGGATCTACAACCCATTTGGGGCATATACAAGCTAAAGTTCAACCTCCCAAGTTGGGGTACCCACTTCTTTCTTCCTCTATTTCTCATTGTAAGGAAGCCCAAGGGAGTCCTAAGGGCTTGCATTTCTCAAAATATTGTAAATTTCTGTGTTTTTCTTTTCTTAGTTTGCCTACACCTAGGAAAGAGTTTGGCCAAGCCAACCATCATAAAATGTAAGGTTAGATTGTAGATTTAATTTCAACATTTGTTTATTTTACTTGTTTGCCCCACTTGTCATTAGGACAAGGTTGTGTGGCTAGGATAAGTTTTATTTCAAGTCATTTATTTTATTACCCACTTGTGCACAAAACCGGAAGGCTTTGTCCTTCATCTTGTGCACTTGTTGTGGTTGCATAGTTTAGATTTTCTTTTCAAGTTATCTATTTCATTTATTTGTTTGCCTACAACTAGGAAAGTGTTTGGCCAAGCCAACCATCCTAAATTGTAAAGCTATGTAGATGTTTATGATTATTGCTTCTATTTGTTAATGCTTTATGTTCCATATCTTTAGATCTGAGAAGTTAATCATATAATGTTTGCTTAAGCCCATGGAGGCAAAATCATTTAGTTTTCTATTCTATTTTACTTTCAAGACATTGCAAGCTATTTCATTTCAAGTACTTTATTCTTTCATGCAATTTCATTTTCAAGTACTTTAGTTTCTTGCAATTTGCTTTTGTCAAGTACAAGCACTTTACTTTCAAGTTTCAAGCACCCTACATTGCAATAATTTAACTTAACTTAACTCAATCAACTTTAAAGCTCAATTTATCCTTAGACCTTTAGGCCTTCAATCTATCTAGTTTAATTAGAGCACCTCTAGTTGTCCCAACTTTGCTATCAAAAAAGGGACTTAAGGAAAGAGCAGGGGGTGCTAGATCAGGGATGATCTCACGGCACTAGGTGTCCCTCTTGTTTGAGTACTTTTGTTCCCCGGATTGACCTGTGGATCTAGGGTGGGGCCTTGTTTGCCTCACTTATTGAGCACCCAACAGTCCTTTTGGTACAAGCGGGGAGAGTTCTAGGGAAGTCACTTAGTTTTAGGATTCACATTTCATTTAACTAACTTAATCAATCCTAAAATTAATCTACTTCAACCTTGGGCTAATCTCATTATCTATTTCATGGTTTATGCTTTATAATCTTGCAAGCACTTTCACTTCCATTTACTTTACATGCAATTTTATTAAGCATTTTGTGGATGTTAACTAAGTGAACTTAAGAGTTGCGCATTGCTTTCCCTTGGAGGCTTATTTGCTTTATCTTGTTCATCTAGAGTTGCGCACTTTCCCTTGGAGGCTTCCTCTTGGTAACTTTTAACTGTTTTTGAGTTGTGCATTAAATCATTGGCTTAAACCCTTGAAGTTGCGCATCTTGTGGAGGCAACTTCACTGTTTGGGTTTGATTGTTGTGTATTTGTGTTGATGCCATTGAAACAACCCCTTGAAGTTGCACATCTTGTGGAGGCACTTCACTGTTTGGGTTGTTGGCTTGTTGTGTTGTGGGGATCTTCTTTTGAACAATCCTTTCTTTTCCTTGCACAATCAAGTTGGTTCAAGTTAGCTTCAAGTTAGAGCTTGTTTTCTTGCTTTGTTCATAATTGTATCTTGTTGTATCTCTTAATTATCTTTGCATCTTAACTTTTGTAGATAGTTGTTTATTTACTTGTATCTATTTCAATTGTTTTGTAAAGCAAATCCTTTTGTCTAGTTGTAAATTTTGTAAAGTCTTTCCTTCCAATCTCTTGTTGTAACTTTAATTGACCCCTTGCCCAACCTTAGGCACCAGTCCTAGTTGACTTAGGGAGAGGGCTTGCCTTTGCATTGAAATAATTGCACTTTGCATTGTTTGCCTTTCATATAGGCTAGATTCCCCCAAACTTTAACTGATTAAAATCAACTCCTAGAATTACCCTTTAACTCACATAGTAACTAGGGTCTACCCCCCTTGGCTTCCCTAGGAGTAAACCTAGACGGAAGAAGTTCAAGTCGAGGTGACAGTGGGCTTGAACTTAGGCATTGTGCCTCCAAGGACACACTAAGTGGATCGGGCTTAGTCCAAGTTTGCAAGTGTGTATAAGGACAATCAAGTCTTAATGTGTGGTCTGCCAACAGAATAAGGGAGAGACAATCAAGACACCAGGTCTCCTACAACGATTAGCTATACCAAGTCAATGTTGGTAAGAAGTTTCAATGGATTTTATTATAGGTTTATCCAAATTTGAAGGAAAAACTATAATCATGGTAGTAGTGGATTGACTGACAAAGTATGCCCATTTTTGCTCTCTTTCTCATCCTTTTAAAGCAAGTACAGTAGCTGCAACATTCATGGAAACAATTCAAAAGCTACATGGAGTCCCCAAGATTATTGCAAGTGACAAAGATTCAATTTTCACTGGAAATTTTTGGTCTGGATTATTTTCTTGTTTGGGAACTCAATTGGTTCACAACTCATCTTACCATCCTCAATCTGATAGGTGAATAGAGATTGTGAATAAATGTCTAGAAGGATATCTTCATTGCATTGCATCTGATAAATAAACACAATGGCTTAAGTGTTTTTTCTTGGCAGAATGGTGGTACAACACATCCTTTTATACTTCATCAAAAATGTCCTTGTTGACCGCCTATTCAGCTAGGGGTCAACTCATGTGCCATGAAGCTTGCATCATCAGATGCAAATATGTTCCAGACAGTATTGGTTCTACTTGGGCATTTGATGCCCCAGCACAAATTTTGTAAACGAAATTTCCGCACCCCTGCGTGGGTTAATAATGTAATGACTCTGCATGGATCATAGTTAGGTCAGGTGCCTTTGGATGTTTCCATTGGGGGAGTTCCTTTCACCAAGGGTTTTTTATCCTCAGGTTGTCAACCGGGCTCTCGGGCCTGGCTGACTTCCCTTGAGTTTTTCCCTCCTCACATGCAATAATTTCCTCCAAAGTGGTGAACGACGTCCTAGTGGTCTCGTCCTTTGGTATCTTTTGTTTAGGAATGTTGTAAATGACCATGTCAGACAGTGTAGAAAGTTTCGCGGAATTTCGTCGAGTCTAGATAGGTTTCTTTTAATTAATTAAATTTTTAATAATTTAATTAATTAATTATTTTTTGAGCTATTATTGTAAAAACTCGGTCTTGGGATTTTTGATAGGGGTATTTGTGCTCAAAAGAAATGGAATAGCACCCCCTACACCCATAGACCAAGTTTCAGCTCAGTCAGACAAGTTTTACTATGGCTTTGTCCACTTAGAGTCAGAGTCAGTCAAAACAACAATTTTAATTGCTAAAGTGACATTGTCAGAATGTCAAAATTTTTGTAATTGTGAGTTAATAAGTTAGTGGTAAGTTGGCAATGAGCAAGTTAGACCCTCCTAACCTACCCAAACCCATCCTAACCACTTAACAACCTAATCTACACACATAACTTACATTTACACCCTTTTTACCCACTCTCTAAGGGGAAAAACGACCCCCCTCATCTAAAACCTTAATCTCTTGCTTTAATACTTTGAGTGGGCCCCTCATATGTGAGGTGCGCCCTTCCTAAGCCTCCACCTCACTCTTCCCTTGGCCCCACACTTCATTCCCTATCCTAGGTGGCACCCTCTCTCCCTAGCTCACGCCCCTCTCTCATAGCTCACGCCCCCCCTCTTCCTTGGCCACTTGTTTGAGCCTTGGGTTGTGTTGTGGGCCCCACCTATGAGAGGTACGCCCCCCTTAGCTTATCCTCTCACTCTCCTATGGCCCACGCCCTTCCACTTCAGCAATCCATGACTTAAACCCTAGCTTGGGCGCCCTCTCCTTGAGATTGTTGCCTCTTAACACTTGGCATTCATCAAGATGCCTTCACTTTGCCTCTTTAGGTATAAGTAAGACCCCTCCTCACTCATTTGAGCTACCATTATTTGAGCTACTGTTACTCTGCTGAAATTTCATTCCACTCTCTTGCTCTTGCCATCAAGCCACCCAACTCATTGCTCTTGAGAGTTTGGAAGAAGTATTTCTCCAATACTCTCACATTTTGGATTAATAGAAAAGCTTTGGAGGACTATGAAGAGATCTTTGAGTATTCTTGCTTTCTTCTACATATGAGGTGACTTGCATTGTTGAGTTTTTGTTGTGTAGTTGGTAGTAGATCTTTGGTAAGAGTATTCTACTAGGGTAAGATAGCTAAGAGTATTCTAGTTATCTTATGTTTATGTTGGATAGCTTAGGATTCGTAAGTATTTCGTTCTAGGCTTATTCCAATATAACTATCTATTTCCATGCTTCACCACTTTGCTTGAGTTTTGCAGGTCATTTCAAAAGGATTATTGGGATAGTCTCGAAGAGGAGCCTACCCTTAACCCTTTCTCACACTCCTAGCATTTCTATTTTCCATATTTATTTCTGCATACATTTCAGCTTTATTTCAGCATTCTAACACTCTTAGATAGGTCAATAATATTACATTTTACTTGCAGATTTTTATGTGGAAATTTTCTGTGCAATAGCAGAAAATTTCTTTAACGTTTGAGTGTGTTTTTCAGCATTTCCAGCAAGCTTTTGCTTGCTGGTTTTTGCGGAAACTTACCAGCAACAAGGGGAAACGCTGCCCAAATTCGTCCACAAGCCTCAATCTAGACATATCTTCAGTGGGTAACGATTTCCTAACCTTTCCTAGTGTATATTTGTGTATTTCATATTATTTCATTGATTTCTTGTATACATTTGTAAGCTAATAGTATTGCCGACACCTTGGGAGTGTGCTTGGCCTAGCCAACCCCCCAAAATCGTCTTGGCTTGATTTGTTATTTTATTTCCAAGTCATTCTTTCAATTTTTTATTTTTTTAAGTATTAATATTACCGAGATAGTTTCTGCCTGAGCAGTCGGCCAGGAGCCTGTCTAATCCTTGTATCTTCGAGGACATAAGACTAAATGCCCTGCTTTCCTGTGCAGTTATATCTCAGTAGTATTAATACAACTTGCCGGCACCTTGGGGGAGTCATCCCCAAAATCACCTTGGCTTAAAGGAAATTTATTTTGATTCAGTTTTGTTGTTTATATTGCCGACACCTTGGGGGAGTCATCCCCAAAATCGCCTTGGCTTAAGGGAAAATTAACTTGTGATGATCTACATGCTTAGTAGTTAGAAAATCTTAGATAGTGATCATCTTTCCAAGTTTTATTTCCATTAAGCTTTTCATTTTCACATGCTATTGCTCTCATGGTGAATGGTTTAGTAACTTAGATGCTATTTTGAATGCTTTCATCCATTTCGTCTCAAGTTATTTTGCTGCTTAAGAATCTCATGAGCATGTGATACGTATGGTTTAGAATTTTCTCATTATTCCGCTAAAGTTTCCTATTTCTCAAAGCACTTTTATTTTCGTAAGCTAGGCTCAACGCATGTGGATGAATGGTTAGTTCTTGGATCTAATTTTGGTAGCACTTTAGCAATTCGTCTTACATTTCTTTTTGCAAATCGTATATTGATGGTTATGGATGGATAATATGTTGATGTGGAATATCTCTTAGGCTCGTTTTGGTTCATGTTTCAAGCATCCACGTTTTCAGTTCTTACTTTCAAGCCACGTCTTACACTTATGTATCTCACGCTTATGGGTTGAATGTTTCACATGTTAAACATCTATACGCTCAAGTTATTTCATTTTATGGTTTAAGGCATATACACCCACGTTTTACACTTTGCAAGTGCACACGCTCCATCCTTTACTTTCAGTTTACATGTGAATGGTTCATGGATTAATGGTCTAACATCTTGCAACGTTCCTTTCATGTGATGATATGTTGATGGTGTAACATTGTGCAATCTTTCCTTTACGTATTGACATGTTAATGGTGGCTTGATTTACACACTGCAAGCATCGTTTTACACACATTTTCAATTCGGCCATGCGTTAAAAACTAAAATTTTAAAGGTCTAAAACTTGTCTAAAAGCAACCAAACACACCTAAAGACCCACCCGCGGGTCATAATAACATTTAGCAACATTTTAGGGGCCTCATTCATCCATCTCCACCATCTAAAACGGGTTTGAGGGACACCCAGGGNGAAGTGGCGGGGGACCGTCTCGTGATTTCGTTGGGGAGATCCCTCCTGGGCGAACTCTTACTGTCAGGGCTGACCTTGGAAGCTAGGGTAAGGCCTCGTTAGCTTTACTATCTTGAGCACCGGGCAGTCATTTGGCCAAGGGAGGAGGAAGCTTGAAGCACACATCTAGTCTAGGGGGAAGGGAATTAAAATTTGTAAAATCTTTAAACAACTCCTACAACACTTAGTTGCATAGATCACTTGTATA
>ML777690.1:264900-276163 GCA_009831015.1 Picea engelmannii | reverse complement strand
TTGATAGCTATGGAAAGAAGTCAAGCTAATAGGCCTCCACATAGGCCTAATGATAAGTGGCCAAGAAGACCTCCCCATAATGATCAAAGACCTCCTCAACATGATCAAAGGCCACCCAATCCTTTTGAGTCCACCAACTTGGTAGAGCATCAAGCTATACCTTATTGTAGACCTTGTGGTGAGTTTCATGAGGAATCCACTTGTCCAGTTTTTCAGATCTGAGTTGCATGTAATATCTTTATTTCTGGTCATTATAGAGCTTAACTACAACCCAACAATTGATTTTGTTGGCTGTAGCAAACTTTGGGTTTTGATCCTAGGGAGATTTGAACCCCAAATCTGCAAAGGTAATTTCCAGCTTGCCAAAAATTAAATTCACAACAAATATGAAGGCTATTGGGCTTAGCAAACACTTATACTTTGCTTCCCTAACCTTCTTACCCACAGATCTGATGATCTAGTCCATTTTTGCACGTGGGAGGCCCCAAAAGGCCATTTTCTTTGCTGTTTTCTGCGTTTTACTGTGTTTTGCAGGTCTAATTTAACAAGACAGCAAAAAGATTACTCATTTTCAGCCGCTTTGGTCAAGGTACTCACATAGCTAATCATCTGGAAAAGTGGTAAGAACATTTCCCCTCTCTCTTGTACCTCATTTCATCATTATTTCTGAAGAGTAAAGGTAAGTTAGTTTGTTGTTCGCTCACTTTGTTTTTGCAGTATCTTTTATTTCAGCAAGCATTAAAATAATTAACTCCTACCCCTTGACCATAGCCCGCTAGTTAAGGCACTGATCTACTAATCGGTTGGGTAAGGTGATTGTGTTGTGTTAAGGGAAGCCTCCCAAAGCCTTTCGTGAGTGGGAGTTGGGCTTGAACAGGGAGATGATAGGTGTTGTGGTGACATTGGGCACCTATCCCTTGTGTTGCTCCTGTAGCAGTCTAAGACCTTGTAGGACTGCTAGTTTGGGCGGTAATAGTACCATAACCATTAAATATTGTAATTGAATTTGTAATTATAACTAAATCTTGATTGTAATTGTATTTTGTGCCATATGTATGAGCTTCTAGCTGAATGCATTTTCCTTTGGCCAGTCCTAGCTAGTTCATTCTCAACATGAGACTTCAACCACACTTTCTTTCTCAGGGATTTGGATGATAGAGTGTTTCTACTCCAACTCTCTTATCAACTCTAATGTACATTGTAACATATTATCGAAAATACAACTATCTTGTTTAGATTAGGACATTTGATTCTTTGGTGTTTTACTTGTGTGTGTTTGTTTACAATTTACTATCTCCTTAAGTCTTTGTGTATCTTTTCCAATTTCTTATGCTTTTGCATAATCCCCAAGCCTTCTCATGTTTTTGGTAGCCCCCCATGTTTACACTTGGGTGCATAAATCAATGGTATTAGAACACATACCTTAGTCTACTTGGTTAGATGAGTGGTTGTAGACTAAAACGACGACCTACATGTTGAATGCCTATTAGGATGATATTTGAGTACATGAAGCATGAAGTTCAACCCACCACTTCTTAGCTCGACATTCCTAGACACTCAATGTGGTCACAAATGGAAACCATACCAACATAATGAACACTATTAATGATTTTGATTGTTCCATCATTGAAGATACATTAATGATTTTGATTGTGCCAAGTTTGATAAGGAGTTTTCCTTAGTTGTGTCTCTTTCCATTAGGACCACTCATTCCAGTGTGTGGTATATTGACAGTGGTGCCTCCCGCCATATGACAGGTGTTCTTGAGCACTTGGCAGATCTTACTCAGATTGGTGATGTTGAGGTAGTGCTTGGAGATGACTGGGTGGTCAAGGCAATTGGTAGTGGGACTGTATCATTTCAGAGGGAGTCTTTACCTCCCATGTTGTTGAGAGAGGTCCTATATGTTCCTGGCTTGAAGAAGAACTTAGTTTCAGTTTCTGCTATTAAGGAGAGGGGTTATGAGGTGTTGTTCCGTGATGGGCAAGTGCTCATTTTCCCCAAGGGGTCCAGTATCACTTCGGCCAAAGTGATTGGGACTCGACATGAGAAGTTGTACAAGCTCATGTTCCAGCCAGCGAGAGCATTATTTCGTTCTACTAGCAACCGTGATCTATGTGAGCTGTGGCACAGGAGGATGGCACATTTGCACCATGGGGTTTTGAGGGTACTGAGGGAGATTGTGACTGGAGTTCCAGATTTCAGTACAAAGCACCAGGAGTTGTGCAAGGGGTGTGCTTTGGGAAAGTACACCAAGACTGCTTTTCCTAGCAGTGACAGTAGAGCAACAAGTATTCTTGATCTTATTCATTTTGATGTATGTGGCTCGATGTCTTCGACATCGTTGACTGGTTGTTTATACTATGTTATATTCATTGATGACTTCTCACAGAAGTCTTGGGTTTTCTTCATGAAGACCATAGGACAGGTCTTCAATCGGTTCCAAGAATTCAAAGCTCTTGTGGAGAACCAGACTGGGAAGAAAATCAGAGTTTTGAGGACAGACAATGGGGGTGAGTATACCTCCAAGGAGTTCATGGACTTTTGTGCAGGAGAGGGCATCGGGAGAGAGTTGTCTGTTCCTTACAACCCACATCAGAATGGGGTTGCTGAGAGGAAGAACATGGCCATAGTTGGGGCTGCGAGAGCCATGCTACATGATCAGGGGCTGCCACTTTTTCTTTGGGCTGAGGCATGCTACTCTGCAGTTTATCTGCAGAACAGGAGTCCACACAGGGCAGTGGGGAGTATAACTCCTGATGAGGCTTTCTCTGGGAAGAAGCCTGAGGTGGGGCACTTTAGGATTTTTGGGTGCCTTACATATTCACATGTCCCTTATGAGAAGAGGACAAAGCTAGAACCCATGACAGAGAGGGGGATCTTTGTTGGGTATAGCGAGACTTCAAAGGCTTTCCGCATATACATCCCTTCTTTGAGGAAGACAGTTTTGAGAAGGGATGTGAGATTTGAGGAGGATGGAGCCTTTAGGAAGTCACGAGGGACAGAGAGGGATGAGCAGTCATCACCTCAGATTCAGGTGAGTTCATAGCAGACTTCAGTGACACAGAGTTCAGGGCCACCAGTTTCGATGGCGACTGGTCCATAGATGATAGGGCCACAGATGTCAGAATCACAGGTTACTGGTCCACAGGTTTCAGGATCGAGTTCTCAAGATTCTACTTCAGGATCACAGTCTTCAGGAGATGGGGTTGAGCAGGGAGAGTCCCCTCCACGAGACACTACTTCAAAGAGGAGGAAGCCCAAGTGGCTTCAGGATACTTTGAGGGAGGCACAGGGTTCAGTGGGGAATCCCAGGCAGGCTATGAGGGAGAGTAAACGTCCCAAGAGATTTTGCAGCTACATCGCGATGGTGAGCAGTATCAGGGAGTCTGAGCCTTCAACTTTTGAGGAGGCTACTGATAGACAGGTTTGGAGAGATGCCATGATGGAAGAGTACAATTCCATCATGAAGAATGATGTTTGGGAAATTGTTCCTAGACATGAGGGGAAGTCAGTGGTGACTTCCAGGTGGCTCTATAAACTCAAGTATGCTGTAGATGGCATCATTGAGAAGTACAAAGCTCGCTTTGTGGCTCGGGGGTTCTCATAGGTTGAGGGAGTTGATTATGATGAGACCTTCGCACCAGTTGCTAGATATACCTCGATCAGGTCAGTGATCTCCATTGCAGCAGAGATAAGTTGGAAAATCCACCAGATGGATGTGAAGACCACATTTCTGAATGGTCTTATACATGAGGAGGTGTATATTGAGCAACCATTGGGATTTGAGGTGCATGGGAGAGATTCTCATGTGTGTAGATTGAAGAAGGCATTGAATGGGTTGAAACAAGCTCCCAGAGCTTGGTATTCGAGGATTGATGCCTATTTGCAATAGTTGGGCTTTGAGAAGAGTGAGGCGAATCTCAACCTATACTTCATTGTGGTTGGAAATGATCCTCTCATACTCTTGCTATATGTGGATGATCTTTTCATTATAGGGGCAGAGAGGCTCATCACTAGCTGCAAGGAGAGCCTTGCTTCAGAGTTTGAGATGAATGATATTGGGTTGATGCACTATTTTTTGGGATTGGAGGTTTGGCAGGAGCCTGGACATATCTTCCCGGGACAAGGGAAGTATGTTTGTAACATTCTGAGGAGATTCTAGATGGAGGATTGCAGGCCCATGACCACTCCCATGATTACCAACTAGAAGAAGCTTCATGCTTCTGAGTCACAGTGGGTTGATTCCACTTATATCATCAGTTGATCGGTTCTTTGATGTATTTGGTCAATACCAGGCCAGATATTTTTTTTGCTGTCAACACTCTTAGTCAGTTCATGGTGGAGCCTAGGAGAGTGCTTTGGGTGGCAGCAATACATGTGCTTAGGTATCTTTGTGGTATGGTAGATTATGGTCTAGACTATCAGAGAGGGGATGGAGTTCGATTGGTGGGCTATACAGATTCAGATTCGACATGTGTGTCAGTGATCGGAAGAGTACTTCTGGGTGTTGTTTCAGATTGGGCTCAGCAGTGGTGTCTTGGTTCAGTCGGAAGCAAAAGTCAGTGGCTTTGAGTTCTGCAGAGGCTGAGTATATGGCTGCCAGTCAGGCCAGTTTGGAGGCTCTTTGGCTTCACAAGTTGCTGGTGGGATTGTTTGGTGTGCAGTTGAGGCCTACTTTGATTTACTGTGACAATCAGAGTTGCATTAAACTCTTTGAGAATCTAGTATTTCATGACAGGTCTAAGCATATTGAGATTCGTTATCACTTCATCCAGGACTATGTTCAGAGAGGAGCAGTTGAGCTACAGTACATATCTACAGATGAGCAGGTTGTGGAGATACTCACCAAAGCCTTGGGCAAAGGCAAGTTTGTATTTTTCAGGGACAAACTTGGAGTGGTGAGTAACACTTTTCTCGGTAAGAGGGAGTGTTAAAAATAATTAAAAAGTACCTAGGCAAGTGTTTCTCATCACCTAGGCGCCTAAGGGGTGAGAAAGTGCTTAATGTGGATCCTAGTCATTCAATTTGTGAGAGACAAATTAAAAGGTGACTTTTTGAGACTTAGGAAAAGTGGGTGACTTAAGTGACTTTATTTCCACCGTTGATCTCATCTAATCTCCACCGTTGGATGAGATGACTCTTGAGATTCCCTCATGAGGTCGACTAGGGTAGGAGGGCGTACCCATTCTTGGGTAGATGAAACATTTTTGAGAGAGCAAGAGGGCAGAAATTCGAGTTTGAGAAAGGAGGCCATTTTTGCAGAGCCAGGGCACACATTTCGAGGCAACAAACTAGCACGCACTTCAAGACAAAGGTACAACATTTATTGCAGGCCGTACTGTAAAGATTGAGAAGGTTGTACAACATTAAAGCAGGCACCGAAATCGAGGTGAAGTATAGTTCAGAAAGGAGGCCGTACTGTACAGATTTTTGGGTGATCGTACAGTAGAAAAGTGGCACGAAAATCGAGGGAAAGTATATCCAGGTTTAACAGGCCATACTGTACAGATTCTATACGGTCCGTACTGTTGTTTTTTCTTGCACAAAATTCGAGAAAAGTTATGTGGTATTTTCCGAGTGGTTTTGGCACATTTCCCAAGGCAGTTGTACAACATTTAATGCCCATAATTGAGCTGTAACTATTGGCACAAATTTCGAGGCAGTCGTACAACAAGGAAGAGGCACAAAAAACGAGGAGCAAACCTGTACATGTGTGCAGGAAATTCTGGCACGAATTTCGAGGAGTTTGGCTCAGTTTGTGTGTGAAGACTTGGCACGGTTTTTGAGATAAGTTTGTCAATAAATCTCTGAAGATGAATATGCTGTAAAAGATTTTCTTTGAAGCTCTGAAATAATAAAAAGTCCCTCTCTCACTGGTTTTCCCTTGTGGGTTTTTCCAGGGTCGCTGTTAGACCAAAAATCACTGTGTTAAATTTTCTGAGTATTGTGCTACTGATATGGTTTTATTTCTGCATTAAATATTGTTCAGAATCCTCATGTTTTAGTTCTGAAAATTTTATTATATGTTGAGTTTATTTGACTGTCATAAAACTGGGTTTGGGCATTAAACATTGGCTGAAAATCAACGAGACTTGAAACTGGGTGGGGTCTGAAATTTTACAGTATGACCTAATCACATAGATACCGAAGAGATTTGCATTGTCAACTGCATCGACAACATATGAGGCATTTGGACGTGAATTGTTTGGAGGACAATTTGTTGAATGTTCAAGTAGTGTTGACATCCTACAATTTGAAGGAAAGATTGATTCAGAGGCTCTATATGGATGGCTCTAGAAGGTTGAAGTTGTTCTACATTGCTTCATGAATCGATAAATGATCGCTTTTTCCACCCTGGAGTTTGTGCCATCCGTATTATACTGGTGGGAGTCATATGTAGATAGTGCAAGGACATAGGTGAGCCCATTGATACCTAGAGAAAATTTGTAGAGGCACTACATAATAAATTTTACCCCCATAAGCACAATGATGTGCAATAAATAAAGTAGCAACAACTACTATAGCACCTTGATTAAACTGTCCAAGATTTTATCTATGAGTTCCATATTGGATACTTGAAACATAGCACAATGTTCGTAAGTAGCGAAGCGATCTGCACCCCTATATTGAAATTGAGATGGAGTTCTTGACTTTATAGGATCAGGGATGGTTATTGTTTTTCCAAGGATGATCTTGTGAATCTGTGCAAGAATACTCTAAGAAAGATATCGTAAACCAACCTCAATGCAACTCCTATTGCGATGTTGAGTGACCAACATGGGGAATGCAATAACAATCCGTGTTAAAAGGACGCCACCAAGAGTGTCATGAAGGGTGGAAAACACAACAAATTAGACTTTTTGTTTTTGGAAATTCTTGCATTCTATATTGGTACAACTCAAGGTTTTGAACCTCAAGTTCGGTCCCCCGTTAGAAAGATGTTATTCATGTTACACCTCATATTTTATGAGGTTCCACTTTGTGATTTTCATCACATTGGTGGGATTTGTTACTGGTACCTTTTGAGCATTGGACATACTTGGGGGAATTCATCTTCATGGAGCCTCATCTCCTCATGGCATTGGATCATTTGATGGAGGTCTTTGGTTTGGGGGAGTCTTACTGCTCCTTGGTTGGATGATTGTGCTTTCTGATTTGGCGGTCTTCTCGTATGTGGCCTTGTTGATCACCCCTTGGTTGCATATTTGATGGTTATGGAGCGTGCAATCTCATTATGGTGTGGTTGATATGCTTATCTTGGATATGAATGATGGTTCTAGACTCTGGTCCCCCAAGGGGTTAGATGATGGTGTTAGGAGATAGATGTTTCATAACATTGTTGCAGTTTCCTAGTGAGTTTTGCATGGTGTGTTCATGTGACGATGTTGGTTTGTCACTAGGAGGGGTGTTCTACATGGTCCACTTGTGTTGACGTGTGGTGGGGACATACTTGATGGTTGGATGGGTTAGCATTTCTATTGTCCCCTTCCCTTATGATGTTGATGTGATACGAGGATGTGTTGTGGTAGTGCACTTTGCCTTGGTGGGATTTCCCTAGGTGATATGGCTTAACATTTGTAGCATTTGTTGGATATCACCTAGGTGGGAATGTGTTTGATGATGCTAGTATCCTCATGGATGTACTTTTTTCCTAAGTTGGATTTAGATGGGGGGGGGGTGCTACATACATCTTTGATGATCAAGCCTTCTCCTAAGGTTTGATGAGGTTTTATCATGTTATAGTCCACCCTAGGTTCAATCCTAGGTGGAGCTCTATTTTGTCATTGTGCTGTTATCATGGTGGTCTTTGCTAGGAGATATAACTTGTTTGCATGGTACAACACTTGTTGGAATGCACCCCCCATCATTGGCAGAGATATTCACGTTGATATAATCAATTGGTGACTATTGGGAGGTTGGACTATGGTTTTATTTGAGCATTAACCTTTGTGCACACATGTTGAGGTTGATTTAACCATTTAATGGTTAAATTAATCCATTTTATTAACTTGGAGGTTGATAGCGTGAGTGCCCTACTACACTTGGTAGTTGTTCACACTTGGAGGGGTTACTTGGAGGTTATTTGAGGCTTTGTTGTGGAGCACTCCTCTCTTGGGCATAGTTTCCAAGGTTTTCGTGATTATTTTATTGTTGGAGACGTTGGCACGCTTCTCTAAGCACTCTCTCTCTTGTGCACATGGTTTGGTGGGATTTCTTGATGGTATTGGGAAACAACACATGGTTTTGGCATGGACATTGATGAGGTCTAACCACCTTGGCATTTCTTCCTAGGGCACACTTCACATGGAGATATTTTACTACTTGTTGGGTGATTGAGGTAGTTACATGGCATGGTTTTCTACGGATCACCTCTCCTAGGTGCTTTCTCATCATTATTGCATGGTTTTTTCAGCTACATTTGTCATCATTTGACCTTCATTGGGGAGTGCTCTCACCTCTTTGACTAGGCACATCTATTAGTTTATTTGAGGTGGTTATTGAGGGCTTTTATTAGGAGGCATGTGGCTTACTTTGGGGGCCACACGTGTGGATTTTGCATGCTCTTGCTAGGTCCTATTACTATTATTGGAGCATATTCTTGGAGGGTGCACTTGTTGAGACACTTGCTATTTTTGGAGGTATATATTTTATTTTTTCATGGAGTTTTGGCATGGTCAAAAGCCTAATTTGCCCTTATCTCCTTGGATTTGTCTTATGGAGATGGTCCACTTGCTATTTTGGGGTTTGACTACATTTCTTGGGTTTGACTACTTCATTCCTTGTGGAGTGCTCCATCTAATTGGCACCTTGTACATTCATCCATGGAGTTGGTTGCCTTGGGATTCACACATGTGGATTAGTTACATGCATTTTTTGGACCACTTGCTATTTTTGGAGGTTGGTTACGAATCATTCTCCTAGGAGGAATATTTTATTGTTATATCTCTCATGCACCTTGGAGGGCGCACTTTGTGAGCTCTTCTAGGTGGACCCTTGAGCACATCCTCCTAGGTTGAACATCATTTAATTATATTTTGCATGCATCCATTCTTGGAGGGTGAATTATGTGTGGAATTTTTGCATGTTGACCTAGTTGTCATGGCTATTCTTAGTAGTACACCTTCTCTTTGAGATTTTTGATGTAATCTTTTTCCTATTTTGGAGGAGGGCGAGTTCTCCTTGAGAGGTTTGTATCCACCTATTGTGACATGGTCAACCATGGATTGAGGGATTTAACTACATTTTTATAATATTTCTTTGACTTGTCATGGAGTTAGTTAGCAGATAATAATTCTTTATTCTATGAGAGAAAATACTCACTCTAAAGAGAGGAGTTTTCTCCATTGTAATGGTGGTTGGGACTTTGGGGATTGAGGAGCTCTCCCCTTGGACTTTATTTGTACACCACATGCTTGGAGCCTTATGGAGGATTGGAGGTATAATATCATTTTTATGTGAGGCATTGTGCACTTATTTTTTACATGTAGATTTTTGTAGTAGGAGATCCTTGTAGTATGTTATGAATGCCTTGTAATGAACCATGTGTCATTTGGATAGAGTAATGTGAGGTTTCGATCCCTCTTATTTCTATTGTTGTTATGTTAGACTACTATTTAATAAACCCAATTTTTGCTAGATTGACATAACCACATTTTCATGACAAGCTTAAGTATGGCACCTCTAGCCTTCCAAGGTAATTCTTTGTTATAAGAATCAGCAAGCTAAGGCTGATTTGTGGCATGCACAACAACCCCTATTGCTTTACATTTTCATTCACTCGTCCTCTTTGATCTATACTTCCTTGACTCCATTTGCCCAAGGTGTGATTAGGTACTTGGTCTTGGGGTTTTCCTTCATCTTTCCTTAACACACCACTTATTATTCCACATATATTACATCCACTCGTTTTTCTTAGGCTAACTTTTCAATAAATTACCTTGTGCCTCCACTCTATAGCCTTAGCAATCCTACCTTTTAAGGAAAGCCCCCTTGAGTTGGAGAAGAGCCAACGAAAAGTGAGAGGAAGAACTACTGTGGTGACAGTGGGTAGCTTTGCTGAGTTGCACAAGACTGGTCCCAAGCATCCCTTCATTGTAATGTCCCCCTCCTCTTAGGGAGGTGATGAGGAGACTCAGTGGCCTGGGCACCCCCACCAGGTCATAGTCTCACACCGAGGGGGGAGGTCAACTAGATTAAAGTTATATTTTTAAGTTGACTTGAGAAAGGGAAAGGATAAAAAGGAGGGAAAGATAACTCAACAGAAGAATAGAAGTTAACCCTGGGAGTTAACTTAACTCAACAGAGGATTAGAAGGAAAAGTATAAGTAAGAGGCAAGGGCGCACCTATTAGGCATTTTGGATTTGGCATATTGCTTGTTATTGCTCTTGAGCATTCAGTTTGAGGGTTTTGCTGTACAAACCCTTGTGAGCAACTCAGTGGTGAAATATCCACTCACCTTGTTCCACAACTTGGTCTCGGGGATGAAAGATTCCTCCACACCATTCTATTCTCAGCACATCTCTTCCTAGTGCTTCTGAAGATAACAGGGCCGTGTTTTGAGGAGTTTCAGCAAGGGCGCACCATTTTGAAGAGAAGGGTTTGATCTAGCCAATCAGGAGGAGCGTTGGGCATTTCATTAGTTGGGTTTTACTTGAAGGTGCTCCATCATCATTTTGAGTGCTTTTCCAGAGAGTTATCATCATCAGACATTTAGATTCAGACTGGGGCGATTTGGAGGCAAGGAGGACATCCGACCATTTTGTATTTCTCAGATCTAGAGAGATTCGCTTGAGATCTGGGTCTGAAACTTCACCCACAAGGTTCTCTTAGCCCGATCTACATTCCGGGAGAGTTTCAGGGCATTTGGAGGCTTTTCTCATCAGGGCTGAATCACCAAGGGTTTCAGCCACCCAGGAGGGTGCAACTTTAGCAGAAGATTCAGAGTTTGGAGGGGTTTGCCTTAGACGTTGAGCTTGAGACTTCAGGAGGGTGATCCTATCATCCCGATCTATCATCTGGACGAGTTTGGACTCGTTTGGAGCCTTCCTTCAGTTGGGCCGATTTATTGAGGGTTTCAGCCTTCTAGTGGAGCGTGGCACCTTCCAGCTGAGGGACATTGGCATTCATTTCTGCATGTATTGGTCTTCATATCTTATTCAGCCTTTGGGAGGCTTATTGTATCAGCGAGAGCATTTTGTAGCAGCTCATACTTGTCTTGCATTGGAGCCATCTGAAGATTATTCCAGATCTGCTCATTCT
>ML777690.1:236984-251145 GCA_009831015.1 Picea engelmannii | reverse complement strand
CTAGTGCTTCTGAAGATAACAGGGCCGTACTGTTTTGAGGAGTTTCAGCAAGGGCACACCATTTTGAAGAGAAGGGTTCGATCTAGCCAATCAGGAGGAGCGTTGGGCATTTCATCAGTTGGGTTTTACTTGCAGGTGCTCCATCATCATTTTGAGTGCTTTTCCAGAGAGTTATCACCATCAAACATTTAGATTCAGACTGGGGCGATTTGGAGGCAAGGAGGACGTCCCACCATTTTGTATTTCTCAGATCTAGAGAGATCCGCTTGAGATCTGGGTCTGAAACTTCACCCACAGGGTTCTCTTAGCCCGATCTACATTCCGGGAGAGTTTCAGGGCATTTGGAGGCTTTTCTCATCAGGGCTGAATCACCAAGGGTTTCAGCCACCCAGGAGGGTGCAGTGTCAGCAGAAGATTCAGAGTTTGGAGGGGTTTGCCTTGGACGTTGAGCTTGAGACTTCAGGAGGGTGATCCTATCATCCCGATCTATCATCTGGCCGAGTTTGGACTCGTTTGGAGCCTTCCTTCAGTTGGGCCAATTTATTGAGGGTTTCAGCCTTCTAGTGGAGCGTGGCACCTTCCAGCTGAGGGACATTGGCATTCATTTCTGCATGTATTGGTCTTCATATCTTATTCAGCCTTTGGGAGGCTTATTGTATCAGCGGGAGCATTTTGTAGCAGCTCATACTTGTCTTGCATTGGAGCCATCTGAAGATTATTCCAGATCTGCTCATTCTATTGTATCTGATTCATGATTCTATAATAAAGGTCAGATTTATGCTGATGCTTTATATCTTGAATGTGTTATGATCTTCATGTGTTGGATGAATCTGTTATAATTGCATTTAATAACTCAATAACACCCGCACATCAACAAATCAGTGGTAGTTAGTGATTCCAAGCAAAAAAATTTGGCTTGGGATCATTACATTCATAGACATTATGCAGTAACAGTTCACATTATGCAGACAGAATATTCAATATCCCTTCATAAATAGTCTGATCAACTGATAAGATTATGATTGGTTTTATCATGCCAAATGCTACAAGCTTATGGTTGGGCCAACACATCAGAAATATTGACGTATTTCAACAATACGAAAATGTGTTCTTTAATGAGAATGTATTAGCCAATGTTGAGAGAATGTATTACAAGTGAATGGTGGGCCCAAAATCAGAATTATTAATCCATTCCAATTGTATGCAAGTGCATTCTTAATGGTATTAGCCTATATTGAGAACATGTTATAACCAAAAAGCTTTTATTATTATAATAATGCTTATAAGTCCGTGTTTCAGTACTATGCAAAAAACATTCTTATTGGGAATCTATTAGCTTAATAAGTTAATATTAAAACAAAAAAATTACAATATTAGAATAATGCCTTTTTTTGTATTCTGAATATTAGGAATCAGGATACCATGAACTTATCAGGGGACCAACCACAACAATCATATATCTCAAATCCAATGTTCATCACTAGATGTATTCACATAAATGATAAATTTTACCATACGAGGAGTATTGTCAGGAATTGTTATGACAAGAGCCATTTGGATGCTTTTCAATAACAGGTCTCTATGTATCACTGATTTTTAACCCGCCATCTCTGTTGAGGTTATTCGGATGCTTTTCAATAAGATTGGAACATCTGAATAACCTAAAAGCATCCAAATAAGCAAAAATATGCTATTTCATGCTTGAATGGCACCTGAAAATTACTAAAACATGGTTGGACTCTGAGCCTTGTGTTTGCTCACAAAGCGTAGGTGTTTACTGCCATCTCAAATATGTCCACATATGGTAGCATGCACATTCACAATAAACTGTAAATTATTGTCTTTCTTTATAGTTTTCCCTGTTTTTGTTGCACATCAGAGGGGTTGTGCCTTCAAAATTTCACGCCCAGAGACTTACTTGAGTCTATGACGTTAGCCATATTTTCAACTTCACTATCCTTTCCTCTCGTTTACTTTGTAAATAATTTTGACTTCATACCAACATCAACTTAGGGGTTATAGTTTATGAAATCGCAATTTCTGCATGTAGTCAACATTCTTATCTATATTGAGTGTTGGTGTGAAATCTGCACATGTAGTTGACTACCTTGAAATTAGATCTTTTAGATCGGGCATGCCAATGCACATGGAGATTTTACATTTTAGGCAGTGCATCTTTTTCTCCCCCCTGCTGCAATGCAATCTACATGGTTTACTTCATTTCATCTTCAATATGAAGGGGCTCTCATTGGGAGCTTGCTTTTTCTATAGATGAAAATCATTCGTGTTTCTTGTTTTAAGTAAGATGATAAAATGGCATTCAGGACGCTAGCCACTTTTGCATTTACTATATGAAAAACCTGAGTAGACTGTATTTATTAATTTCCATATACATAACATTTCCTTTTATTGTTCTTCAGGGGTTTTATATGTTCTTCCAAACCAGTTAGACAACTATCTACATCAAGTCCTGACGGACATCAAGAAGCCCCAAAGGTTGAGGAAGCTGAAACTGTGTATGGAAGTCCACCGCAACAAGATAAGGTGAAGAGGATGCCATTGCAATCTTTATAAAAACCTATGGTTATAGTCTAGGTTTTACCAAATTGAAGACTAGTCTGAGTTTATGCTGTGGTCATTATTGATTTCACTATGATGGTATTTGTAATTGACTGAATCTCATCCAACATAGTTTTTCTGTGATTTCTGAAATTGCGATGTTTTTGCAGTTACTTGTACTGGGTGGAAATGGATTTGTTGGCACACATGTTTGCAAAGAAGGCCTCAAACATGGTCTTCATGTCTCAAGTCTCAGCAGGTTTTTGATGGAATCCCTTAAGGAAAACTCTTCATTTATTTAATTTTAAATTCTGTTTTATTGCTGTATAAAGTTCTCTGAAACAACTTTTCAGCTTCAACTCATACAGTTGGGTATATTATATGTTGCTACCATACAACTCTTACCTAAAACAAATTGACCTTTGAGTTCATAACACTTCAAATTTAGTTTTTCCCCTCTAAAACCCTTTCCCTCCCAAGAATTGAAACAGAACTTGACCCTTTCTCATACTTTTCTTTGTTCTGAACATGAAAAATATACTAGAAATACCTCATTGAAGCTGGTGTTATGAAAAACTGTGTGTGTATCCTAGGCCTCCATATGCCTACTAATGCAACTAACTGAATATGATGATCAAATCTGCATTGTCTGTGCAAGAGATGGTCCCTGGACGAGCACTAAAATACATTTTGCCTGTTTTTAGCACTGTTACCCTCTAAATATGCAAGGGTCATTTTGCATTTTCATGGGATTTCCTCTCACAGAGCACAGTAGAAGATCCTTGGAGTTTAGTGGCAGTCACAGCTTGCGGAAGACACTTGGAGGTTTTTTGAAAACACATCTCACCATGAGGTTCCACTTGGGGGCACTTGGCACATTTGAGGTAAGGTTATGTGGTTTGCATTGCCTTTTATTGCATCATTGAGGGAGAGCCTTGTTCCTATGTTGAAGCCAGGGCTTGGGATCCTGTTGATGACTGATATGAGCAAGAAAGGAGCCCTAGAACAGGTGCTCCCTACTATATTAGGAGCCCAGAGCATGATTCATGGCAAGGCAGGGGTCAAACAAAGCCCTAGAGGATGAATGTCCTACCTCTTTGGAGCTCTGGGGCATGACATGTGGCAAGACATAGCCTAAAGGAGAAAAACACCCTAGCTTTGAGGAGGCCTGGAGCTGACAGGTGGCAACAGAAGGAGCTAATGGAGGAATGCCTTGCTTGAAATGGTGCCATGTAGCACTAGAAAGCATCTTTATGGTCAAAAGAAGGTCCTTTTTGGGGATTACACATTCTTTGAGGTGTATTCTACATATTTGGAGGCATGTTTCACCTTTAAGGTATTTGGGGAATTATACTATGTTCGAGGTGTTATGAATTGAAACCAAAGTTGCTAGAGCGTGGGAGGGTCATTTCCTGAAAAACCTCTAGAGTGGAGCATCAATAGTGTCATTTCCCAAAAAACCTCTAGAGTGGAGCGTCATATATGTTGAGATTTGGGTACCTTGGAAAGTGGTCCCTTGTGTTTGTGAGTCTCTAAACACAAAGGGGGAGACTATTACCCTTGTTACTTTGCTTTATGATTCTAATTTCACTTTGACTTAGGAGATTTAAGTCAAAAGTGAAATATGTCACTTGAGTCATTAAAGTGACAATTAATTAACTTTGTGGGTGAATTAATAGACATAAAGCAAACTAAGGAAAGTGGGTTTCCTAAGTGAGATTTTGAGATTGAATCTCACCCATTGATTAGACTTGGCTAGATTGGATCTAGGCCATTGATCTAATAGGGTTTGGCCAAAGGAGGCTAAAGGAGGGAATAGGGCATTTATGAGATTCATTCTTCACTTGAGAGGAGAGGAGAAGAAAAGGAGCACTTGGGCGCATTTCTTGAGGAGAGGAGGGATTTCTTGAGGAGATGAGTGCGCACAAGCTTGAGGGTTTGGTAGGAGATTGAGCTTGGCACTAGTCTACAATGGAATGTTTACCATGGAGGTTGGGCTATATTGTGTTGGAAGGTGCATGCTACTAGAGAGGGGCACAAGCACTTGAGGAAGGCACATTCTTGGGAGAAGAGGCGCCGCATCATATGAGGAGAGGCGCATCTAGTTGAGGTTTCCTTTCTTGTTGAGGTGAGGCGCATTCCATGGGAGATGGAAGGCGCATGGCAAGGGAGGGTGCTTTCCATGGTTGAGTTATTGCTTGAGTAGGGGCGCATTTGCTAGGAGGAGAGGT
The DNA here is from genome assembly GCA_009831015.1 of Picea engelmannii. Classification (NCBI taxonomy): domain Eukaryota; kingdom Viridiplantae; phylum Streptophyta; class Pinopsida; order Pinales; family Pinaceae; genus Picea; species Picea engelmannii. The sequence goes on along the minus strand of ML777690.1, from coordinate 246,355 downwards.
GCATTCTTGAGAGAGGAATCTTACTTCTAGCTTGTGGGAGGTTCCTACACTATTGAGAGGTCTACTTCACTTGCTTAGGCGCACTCTAGGGAGTAGAGGGCGCAAGGGTGAAGGAGGGCGCTACTTATGGTTTTTGCTAGGGGAGGGGGCGCACTTGAGGAGAGGGGCGCACGATACCTTTGTGGGAGGCTATCTTGAGAGGAGGGAGCTACTACAAGGGCAAGGCAAAGACAAGCAAGAGTTCAAAGGTCAAGCAAGAGCAAGGTTAAAGCAAAGGCAAACGGAAAAGGGACAAAGGCAAGCAAAGGAAGAAAGGCACACCAAGGCAAAGGGCGCCTTACTTCAAGAGGCTAGCAGGGAAGTCTTCAACGAACTCCAAGGCATCCAAGAAGGGTTGCTATTGTATCGGGTTCACTTGTATATGTTTTCTGTGTTGTACATTTTGCTTTGAGACCTTCTTTATACATCTACTCCAAACTGGTTTTCCCCATGGGGGGTTTTTCTAGGGTCATGTTGACCAAAAACCATTTGTCAATTTCATGCATGCATAGAAGTGTAGATCAGCATTTAAAGTTTAAAAGATCTAGAGGTAGTGTTATTTGTTTTGAAGTATATTGCATGTGCTAATATTGAGACAATAAAACACTTGCAAGGGCACCTCAAATGGACACTTAACCACAAAATTATCAGCAGAAAGTAACCGAACAGTTTGCTGTCCTAAAAGACAGCAAGAAGACAGTTTTGGAAAGTCAAACTTAGAGCCAAATTTTAGGTGAAGGACATACCTATTTTGGCAGTCTGATAGTACCTCAAAAAATCTACATGGTATTAGAGCCAATGGTGGCTTAGACTTGCTGATTTTTGAGCATTTTTGTGGGCAGTTTTGTGAGGTAAAAATCAGATCTGTTGGCTGTTTTTGGACAGCAAGTTTACAGTCTAAAACAGTGAGTAAAAATCAGATTTGAAAGTGCCTCTCAGTTAGTGCCTGTTGGACAGTTCAACGCAGATTTTTGGACAGTGTGTTGACAGAGTTTGTGGAGAGCTTGTGGGCAGATTTGTTGGACAGTTCAGGGCTGATATTTGACACTTGTGGACAACCTCTTTTCACACCTGCGTGGACAGGAGTGAGGTTGTATTTCACGACCTCTTTTCACACCTATATTGCTAGGAGTGAGGTCGGTGTTCGTTTGCCTCTTTTTACACCTGTGTTGATAGGAGTGAGGCAACGTTCCTTTGTAGTTGTAGCATCAGTTTGAGTGCAGTGGGCAGTGATGTCAGCATCTCAGATGCATGTGGAGGATAAGCTAGTTGGAGCTAGCAACTTGTCGCCTTAGAAGGCCAGGATTGTTTTTATCTTGGAGGAGCTCGAACTATGGGATATAGTTCAAGTAGTTGTTCCTGTTCCCCTGCTACTGCTCCCATCTTGTTAGCAAAGTCCAAGAAGAAGAACAACAAGGCAAAGAGGATGATATGTGATGCAGTGCAAGATCACATCATTCCCCACTTGACTGGGAAAGCTTATGCATTTGAGATGTGGGCATCTCTTTGCAATCTTTACCAGAGCTCTAACCAAAACCGAAAGATGGTTCTGTTTGATCGACTCAGGGGCATTCACATGCTCAAGGATGTGTTGGTTACTTCTTTCCTTGGCCAATACACCCAGATCAGAGACGAGCTTGGAGTTGTTGGAGAGGTAGTGGACCCAGATTCTATGGTGAGGTAGTGGACCCTTAAACAACTTCACCAAACCATGGGGTCCATTCGTTCGTGGCATTGCTTCCAGGGAGATCATGCCCACTTGGGAGAGGATGTGGGATGATTTCGTTCAGGTGGAGACTAGACTTATATCAGAGGCTTCTTGACAGCAACAGACATTGCAGGGTGATGAGGACCTTGTTCTTTGGACAAAGGGCAAGAAGAAGAGCAACAGGGGAGGTCGACAGGGTTCCGGGCCCCGCCACAGGGAGAGAGCAGTTGTGGGGAGAAGAGAGACATGAGCACAGTGAGATGCTTTGCTTGTGGAGAGATGGGTCACTATGTAGGACAGTGTCCCAAGAAGAAGAAGAAGCATCAGGATGTTTCAACAACGACAGTAGAGGAGCTTGAGTTCAATACACAATTTGTGAGAGAGTGTGCATTCACCAGTTCTTTGTCAACTGTTACACCATCCCACATCAGGTGGGGAGACAGAGTTGAGGAGGACCTACTGACTCATAGTAGTGATTCAGAGGGAGCTCAGACTCAGTTTTCTTGGACACCATCATTAGGGGTGACTGGTCCACCTGAGACAACTTTAGTTTCAGAGTTGCTGAGACAAAGGGTTGGTGCAGGGACTTCAAAGCATCATAGATTGATGAGGAGGAGCGGTAGGGCACCACGGAGGCTTGAGCCTCACTTGGCTACGGAGACGGGCAGATTAGGTTTTGGATCCACTTTAGGTGGAAGCTACTTGGCGAGAGGCCAAGTTGAGGATCTTGGTGAGATGTTGAGATCCTGGTACTCTTGGTGAGATACCAAGAGGGGGAGACTCTTGGTGAGATGCCAAGAGAGTGACTCTAGGTGAGATGCCAAGAGTAGTGATTGTTGGCGAGATGCCAAGAGGCAAAAATCCTTGGTGGGAGACCAAGTTGGAGATCTTTGGTTTGATACCAAGATCTAGGTGATCTTGGATAGGTGGAGAGACACTTCCATCTATAGATCATGCAGATTGAGCAAATCTGTGTCAGAGACTACTTTCATTGATCAGGGTACAACCATACTCACCGAGTATTAGCCAATAGGCAACCATGTACACTATAGGGATGATATTGGTGGTGAAGGGCACTTTCCTCGGTAAGAGGGAGTGTTGAGATTTGGGTACCTTGGAAAGTGGTCCCCTTGTGTTTGTGAGTCTCTAAACACAAAGGGGTAGACTATTACCCTTGTTACTTTACTTTATGATTCTAATTTCACTTTGACTTAGGAGATTTAAGTCAAAAAGCGAAATATGTCACTTAAGTCATTAAAGTGAGAATTAATTAACTTTGTGGGTGAATTAATAGACATAAAACAAACTAGGGAAAGTGGGTTTCCTAAGTGAGATTTTGGGATTGAATCTCACCCATTGATTAGACTTGGCTAAATTGGATCTAGGCCATTGATCTAATAGGGTTTGGCCAAAGGAGGCTAAAGGAGGTAACAGGGCATTTATGAGACTCATTCTTCACTTGAGAGGAGAGGAGAGGAAAAGGAACACTTAGGCGCATTTCTTGAGGAGAGGAGGGCGCACAAGCTTGAGGGTTTGGGAGGAGCTTGAGTTTGGCACTAGTCTACCATGGAGTGTTTACCATGGAGGTTGGGCTATATTGTGATGGAAAGCGCATGCTACTAGAGAGGGGCGCAAGCACTTGAGGAAGGCACATTCTTGGGAGAAGAGGCGCATCATATGAGGAGAGGCGCATCTAGTTGAGGTTTCCTTTCTTGTTGAGGTGAGGCACATTCCATGGGAGACTGAAGGCGCATGGAAAGGGAGGATGCTTTCCATGGTTGAGTTATTGCTTGAGTAGGGGCGCATTTGCTAGGAGGAGATGCACATTCTTGAGAGAGGAAGCTTACTTCTAGCTTGTGGGAGGTTCCTACACTATTGAGAGGTCTACTTCACTTGCTTAGGCACACTCTAGGGAGTAGAGGGCGCAAGGGTGAAGGAGGGCGCTACTTATGGTTTTTGCTAGGGGAGGGGGCGCACTTGAGGAGAGGGGCGCACGATACCTTTGTGGGAGGCTATCTTGAGAGGAGGGAGCTACTACAAGGGCAAGGCAAAGGCAAGCAAGAGTTCAAAGGTCAAGCAAGAACAAGGTTAAAGCAAAGGAAAACGAAAAAGGGACAAAGGCAAGCAAAGGAAGAAAGGCACACCAAGGCATAGGGCACCTTACTTCAAGAGGCTAGTAGGGAAGTCTTTAAGGAACTCCAAGGAATCCGAGAAGGGTTGCTATTATACCAGGTTCACTTGTATATGTTTTCCGTGTTGTACTTTTTGGTTTGAGGCCTTCTTTATACATCTACTCCAAACTGGTTTTCCCCATGGGGGGTTTTTCCAGGGCCATGTTGACCAAAAACATATGTGTCAATTTCATGCATGCATAGAAGTGTAGATCAAAATTTAAAGTTTAAAAGATCTAGAGGTAGTGTTATTTGTTTTGAAGTATATTGCATGTGCTAATATTGAGACAATAAAACACTTGCAAGGGCACCTCAAATGGACACTTAACCACAAAATTATCACCAGAAAGTAACCGAATAGTTTGTTGTCCTAAAAGATAGCAAGAAGACAGTTTTGGAAAGTCAAACTTAGAGCCAAATTTTAGGTGAAGGACAGACTTGTTTTGGTAGCCTGATATATATTATAATGTCAATTGGGTTTAGCTCAAGTGGTTGGGAGGAATGATTGTTATCGTCCCCACCTAGTTTCAATTCCTGGAAGTGACATTTTAAACTTATAACGAGTATATTGTTGTAATGGCTTCTAGCCCTGTTGTTGACCAGGCTTGTGCACTGAAGATTCTAGGGTTTACCTTGGGTACCATCCTCGAAATGAGGGGAAGTACTCGAGGGTTTTCCATAGACAGTGTAACTTAGAATATATATATATATATATATATATATATATATATATATATTATAATGTTTTTATATTAAAAAGAAACATGCCAAATGCCAAATTAGTTGCAAAATAGATGAAAACATGCATATTTGTGCTACTTGTAGTTGAATACTACGTTATTATGAAGTTAGAAATGGCATCCATAGTACATTAATGATTAATCATTCGAACATCAATCATGTAGCAATTACAAACAAACATACATTTTTAAGCCATATAATAGGAAGTAGACCATTAACTTATGGAATGAAATAGGTTATCCACCAACTATCAACATGACCAAATAGTTAAGTTTACAAAATAGGCCATCTGCATAAGTTCTAAAATGATGGTTTTGTTACCCCCTCACATCTAGGGGTAACTAGAGGAGATTTTTCTCCTATGATCCATATCACAGACAACAGTCCCATAGATGAGATCCACGGTTCTCCACATGCAGATGACTGATGATGTTTCCCATATTTTGCTTAACTCACTCGCATTTGATGATTACGGTGCTTGACATACATGAGGTAACTTGTTTCAATACTCCATATTAAGTGTTATTGCCTTATGTACTTGTCATGAAAGTAGTGATCATTGGTTGAGTCGGATAATGGATCATGATGCTCTAAATTTGTGCCTTTTGCCTTGTTTTACCTTGGTGGTCATCATCCTCTCCTTGATAAGTGTTGTCACTCTTGGGTAGAGTTGTACTATTGGGGGGCTTTGATAGGGGTAGCATGTCCATATCCCGATCCATACATAACATTCTCTATCTTTCCCAATCTCTGTTGTCCCCACTTTTGAGTTGGTGGTGATATGTCACACATATAGTTTCATGCTTCATAATCCCGTGGGAAGGAGCTTGAATGCTTGAGGTTGATGCAACTATATATAAAAAAAAGGAAAAGAGCAAGATGCTAAAATCAAAATGCAAAGAAAATGAAAAGAAAGAAATATAAAAAAAATAACAAAAAAGACAAAGCATGAGCAATGTCCCCTTGCTACGAGGCCATCGCCCCATGTCTTATGCAATGAATGTTGATGATTATAGCTCAGACAGGTGCTTCTGCATAGGCTAGGTGTCAAGCATGCAGAAGATGTCCAAAGCTTCTCTAGGTACTTGTTTAATAGTAAGCGATTTTTATTTTTCTTTCCTAAGTTTGACTTAGGAAAAGCACAATAATTAAACCAATTAATTAATGTTGGCTATTGACTAAGGTTTTCTAAGGTTAAGTGACTTAAATTATTTAAGTGACTTAGATCTAATCTTGACCATTGATCTCAAGTAAGGCTTAGGATTTATTCCTTGCCATCCATCACTTTGGAAGATTAAGGGTTAGGGTTTTGGTCAATGAAATGTTATAAAAGAAAGCCCAAGGAGAGGAGAAACACACACATTCAGTTGATGGTCATTGAGAGAGTGATTTTCTCAAGTGAAGAGTGAGATACTCAAGGTTGAGGAGAAAGAAGTGTTGCAGCAGAAAATTCAGGAGAAGGGAAATCGAGTGGAGGCCAAGATCGCTGAATTCCAGAGGGACGAAATCCGCACCAGCTGCTTGTGCGAAGGATCTGTGCAGTGTAACGTCTCCCAAATCTGAAAATAAAATTTGTAAACCCTCTCACTATCTGTCCTTCCCTGCAATTGATTTACTACTGCAAATACTAGAGAATCTCAATCAGAGAAATAATCTATGATACCATGTGAAAATTCCCAAGCCTTAGGTGACTAAAGTTCTTATGATTTCAATTAAACAAGTAGATTGCTGAATTAATCATTTCTGAAATAAATTTCAGACCATAGCATTAATCACACATTAGCTGGAAATCAAATAGAGGAAGCACACATACACTGGTAATTACTCCTTCAAATAAGCTTTTCATTCCTTCGAAAAACTTACAAGGAAACCTCCACAAGTTGCTCAAAAAACAGCACTAGACAGATACTAGAAAATCACCTTGAACTGAGCTTGTACAGCCTAACTGAAAGGTACAGCTTGCTGAAAAAATCCAGAAACAACAGAAAACTGCTCAACATCCTGCATGATTTGTTTGTACCACTGTACGGACCTGTCCGTATGACTGTACGGATTTCCATAGAACTATATGGAATTGTGCAGATCCCTATACGGGACTGTGTGATGCCTGGAAATGCCTCTTTCGTGGCTGCCTGCTCTCTCTTCCTCTCTCTGTCGCTCAACCTGCTCAACTGCTCAAGTGTTTTTGTGTGTCTTAACTCTCTATCTTGACCTGTCTTTATAGTTTTAGCTGAGACCAAAACCCTAATCTATTTTTGAGATTACTCCTAGTCTAAGTCATGCATGCATGAAATATACTTTTTTAGACTCAACTGCTAAAAATAAGACTTTCACTTTTTGACTAAAGTGAATTACAAAATATAATTACTTTTTCAAAAATAGAATTACTTTTAGAAAATATCTCAAACTAATTTCTGTCCGAGCTATAGTTCTCAACAATATCCAAAGTATCAACATCATCAAGATATCCAGGACTACATCACCGATAACCTCATCAAGTGAAAGCACAACCCCTAGGCCATCAACCTGTAAACCTGCATTTGTGATAAAATCACAAATGTAGTGAAATAATTCATTAGTGTAGGCCTCATGAAAAATGAGGGGTAACACTAGCAAGGGTTCAGAAATAAAATTCTCAGATTGTTTCAACAGAGAACAACAATTCAGAGAGAGAAATTATATTTCCAAACAGAGTTGTGATAGTTTAGATTAGAAGGTTAGTCAGGAAATTGCAGAAATTTCAGAACGCAATAGGAAAATTTTGGGGATATTTTCTAATTGGCAGGGAAGCTAGGGTTGTGGCACTGCGTGATTGAGCCCAAGGTTGGCACACGTGGGCACATAGGTATTGTGGCCAGAGGAGGCACACAAAAGGTTGTAACTTGTGTCATTGCATGATTGAGCACAAGATACAGATCCATTGGGCATGCAGATTTGTGGCCAGAGCAGGGACACAGAAGCCACATGGAACATCAAGGCAAACAAAAAAAGTATTTTTGTTGAGTTGGTGTTGCTGGAAAGGTTTATTGGGTGGGAGAAAGGTATCATTTAGGAATTTTTCATGCACATGAATTTTGGAAAACCCTAAGAGTACGTGGATTTTGGTTTCCAGGTTCATTAAGCATTCATTTTGGTATTGGGCCTAATGTAAGATCAAGATTTTTGGTGTGGAGAGTGGTGATATCAACAATAGACAATGAATACGTCCTCTTGTTTGAACTTTGGTCAACCTTTTATTCCTTGATTTTGTGATTGCATATTGAGTTGTGAGCATCTGCATGGTTTGGTATCATCTAGTCTAAAACTCATAATTGTTAGTTTGGGGTAGTCTAGTTCAACAGAATCAAAACCCATGTGCAGATTCAAGGTGATCAACTGTTTAAGAGCTTTATTTTAGCTTTCCTTTGAAGGGGGATGTTGGAGGAGCAACCATGAGCTCCAGCCTCCAATGTTAATATAGATGTCAATATGTTATGTATTAGCATACTATATAGTATAAGGTGCCACTGACCCCAAGTTAGAAGATTAAAATTCTTTCTCCAGTGCAGGGCACCTCTCGTATGTCACACTACCCTCCAAATTCAGAGGAGCTGCTAGAGATCTATCCAGATTTTCTTTCCTTCGGCCTCATATGCTAGGAGTATCCCCCACTCTTACACCCTGCCTAGTATCATACAGTTGGACCCCCCGATTGTTCTTGAGGACTTCAACAGCAAGCCAGTGCCCAGTTTACCCCCCTCGCCCTTGGCCATTAGACCCGAGAGACCTTGACAGTCTCATCATTAGACCTCTCTCGGACATACTCACTTATATTTTGGATTACCGTACTTTTGTCATGGTCATTTACACTCCGAGGCCGTAATGCTGTAGGTTTCTTTCTTTATGTTATTTTCAACATTTTCTAGGAGCTGTGCTTGCACTCCCACATTGTACGCATACTTGTTGTGGTCTACAGTCCCATTGACCTACTTTTGTGGTCATTCGTTGGACATTAATAAAATTATCTTATCTTATCTTGTCTCTACTATAGTTGGCATAAAGAAGAAAACTAGCATTGCTAAAATAAGAACAAACTCTCATGAGTTGTATACTGAAACTGGGCGTTGGATAAGGCCTAAAACATCATGGGAAGAAAGAATATGTAATGTCTGTGATACTAAGAAAGTGGAGGATGACAAACACTTTCTCTTAGAATGCCCTACCTTTGTGCACATTGTAGAAAATTCCAGGTCCTATCAGCAGTCTTCTTGGTCTGTCTTTGACCAAGCTAAGACACTAAGTTTTTCTGCTGTCATAAATTTTAATTCTGCTGTTTTATAACAGCCAACTGTAGTTTTGGTTTTGCTGATGTGTTATGGTTGTTGTCAATGATTGGGTGCCCTTGCAAGTAGTTTTTATGTTAGATAAATTACATACATACTTCCCAATAAACAACAACACACCTACTCTATCTTATATGCTGAAATATGGACAGAAATAAGAGCTTCTAACAGCAACTAAAATGCATGTGTAGACACAGGTATTTTTGGTCACATGACCCTGGATAAAACCCCCCTGGGGAAAACCAGTTTTGAGATATGATGTATATATGAGGTAGAGCAATAATCTAATACAGTAAATACAATACAATAAGAACCTGATACAATAGCAACTCCAGAATGAAGAAGTATCCAAGCTCTAACTGCCAGAAGGAGAAAAGAATGGTGCGCCCC
>ML777690.1:224118-236663 GCA_009831015.1 Picea engelmannii | reverse complement strand
TCCAGTAAATAAATGGTGAATGCTGCTCCAAGCCTCCATGACTGAATGCTAGCGGCCTCCTCCAATGCTCCTCATGCAACAAGTCTCAAGCTCAAACTCCAAAAACTCTTCCTCTCACAAGCAAAAGTCTCCTCATGAACTATATGCGCCCCTCCTTTGGCCTTTTGCCCTCTTTAGGCAAGAAAAACAAAACCTAAGATCCAAGGGATGAGATCATCCCTAATCAAAGGTTGAGATCACTCCTCATAAATGTAATCTCAAAACCCACTTTTGGGTTAATTCCCTAAGTCACTTTATGTCCCCTCAAAATCACCAAAAAGGTAATTTAATGTTCACTTTTGCCAAAAGTGACATTTTGCACTTTAACCAAAGTCAAAGTACAAATAGACATAAAGGACTAGGACGAAGTGCCAAATGACTTTCCCACATGTGCTAAGGAGGGAAAACACATGGGGAACACCTCCTCAGGTACTAATCTCAACACACATTAGGTCTCAATTTCACAATTTTTGTCACACTATTGATATTCATTACTTGTTAACTAATGAAAACCAAAGAGAGCTAGGAAATTTTTTCTCTAATATTTTCAATCCTTGAAGCAAAATGTTAAAACATATCAATTAATTCCTTAACAATCTTCTTAAGTTCTGATAGACTAGAGTTGGTCCCAATGGATGTTAATCATCATCATCATCATAATGAAAGTGACCATGTAATGTGTTAATAAAATAACATGACATTAAAGTCAATAATGATAATTAGTGTTAAGGTTTGTTAGGTGCTTAGACGAGGTAGCCATCTTAGGTACTATGTATGATGTAATATTTGTTAAGATATACAAGAGAGGTTTGTGTCTAAAGTTGGGTAGCTCAACTTGAGTTCTGGTGATGTATTTATTGCAGTGTATTAATATGAGTGACATTTATTTATTTTTCACAAAGACTGGAGGATTTTTATTCATTAAAGGGTGCGGCCTAGATCGCCAAGTACGAAAAAGGACATCCAATTATACACACAAAATTTTGGATTACCCATAATAGTATTCAACCACTTGTCTATCTCATCACTACTGTTTCCCCAAAATCTAAGACTACTGCAAGTCTGGACAGAATAAAGCCGGTAATAAATATCGTTTATACATAAAACAAAGCAAAACATTATTATTCTATAGTAGTGTTGTCATTTGGAACCTCCTCTTCATCGTCCAAAGGCGCACCTAGAGCATTCAGATCTAGAATTGCAGGTGAACTTCCATTAACCGACGCTGAGCCAGATTTCCACTGAGTAGACTGAAGCTGAAATTCCTCTAATTGATTCCTTAGAGTTGCCTACTCGTCTCAAAGCTGTCCCACCAAGTCGCGATGTTGCACAAGGGTGTCCATAATGAATGAAACAAGGGAATTGAGTGCATTGATTGAGATGATCAGTCTCTGTTTATCCAACAACTCCTCATCCTCCATTGTCTCGTCTTGTTGTTCTCTACGTGCTCCATTCTCCATGACTGCCAGCTTACCAGAACCCATAAATTCTCTAATAAGCAGACACCACCAGAGGCCACTAAACTTACCCACGTCCAAATTCCTGAAACCACCCCAAAAAGCAGACCAAATAACGAACCCACCAGGCGCAGGAGAGGACACAGACATATCCCAAAATAAAAATACCCAGGTGATTGCAGAGGAGAAGAATAAGAAGTGGCAATCTATCGTCGCCAGGACGATCCCAATTATCACCGGGTTATCCATCATTTCACTTCCGAAATTAATAACAACGTGCCAACCATGCCAGATAGAAACAATACATGAATCACTTACCCTGACTGAACTATCCAAGCATGCAATCTTTAATTTTCCGTGCAAACTCCTAAACGGGATGACGAAATCCATGCTGTCCTCTGCACTGATCTGTGCCTTACCCCGTCCTCCACTATCCTCCATGATGGGAACCTTCCATTCAAGTGACATCTCCTTCAAGCGAGGAGCAATTAGCCTTTTTCCCCGTACCATCTCCATTCGGTGAATCCAGTACCCACAAGCCAAACTTCGGCTCAATCTTGACTTCGTCATGAACTGTTGAAGCTCGCTGGAGGCCAGGACAAGGCGGCTCGTGCTCCATATAACGACAAGATTTAATCCACGCGTAACCATGCATGAAACCCAAGTGCCCACGTTGACCCCGCGGGCCCCACCCCGAATCCAAGAGCTACTCATTAGGGAGAGGGGGATAAGCTTTCCTCCCCGTTGATCCACAAGGAACAAGGGGCTAATCCAATAGCTTTGTTGGAAATTTCATCGACTGTTGTGTTATTTTCTCGGAGAACATGGAAAAACTGTGCAGAGAGGGAGAATAAATTGATTCTGATACATCCAGTGAGGACCTTCAGACCGACATGCTTTGGATCAGAACCTGTCACAAAATATCTTATGATATTTTTTGAATCACCCACAATATTCAACTGGAGGATTTGTCGTTGTCTGGCTATTTGAATCAATTGATAAACCGCATAAGCCTCAGCCTTGTTGTTCAAGGAGAGCCCGAGGTTCCAATAAAATTCAACTTCCCGATTTCCTTTGGGGCCATAGAGCACCCCCCCATGCCTGCCTCCCCATAAAAGCAGAAAAAAGTATAATATGAGTGACATTTATTACTCTCCACCATATTGCATGTTTATTTTCATGTGCATATGCTGTTATAAAATCCTTCCAATAAGAAAAATAAATACCCGCATTTTGGACCATTTATGCTACCAATTTTTTGCGAAACTGAGTCGTACTCTTACACTCCAGCCTCACTCAAGTTGTTTGCTGAGCCAACTTTTTCAACATTGATTCAAAAATAAATGATTATAGTGCATTAGGATGGGTACTCAGAATAATGTAAGAACAAAGCATATAGTATGTACTCACAAAGGCTGTCCTTCAGCATTTTAAAGATCCACAACTGTAACACTGTTCTTAAAGTTTTCATGTTGGGGATTGTAACAGAAATATTCTTTTTCTTGATCTGCTCCACACAAAATTAGTACCTTTCAGATGTATTTTGCTGTCACTTTTGGGGTTCCTTGGTGGCTTTTAAGGTCTACAGAAACTGCAATACTTGGTTGTCAATTTGGCAGTGTCTTTGTGAAAGGAATGCTATAGAGTGTGCAGAAATTATGCCCAATATTGCTGATGAAATCTCATCTTTCTTTGTGTAATTGCCCATTAGTTCTACATATAATTTATTTCAAACAGATTGATACAAGTTAAGAAAAACCAAATGGGTTCTGTGTTCAGTTTGTGGGTGCGTGGAACAGAACAATATTTGCTACCAAAAGGTGTATAATTGTTAGTGTTTGCTCTTTCAGGTCAGGAAGGCCAACAATACAAGAGCCCTGGACAAATGATGTGACATGGCATCAAGGTTTACCTTTATAGAATCAAACTTAAACATATTCTTATGAGAGGACTCCTTCGTGATTGCTACTATTGTTCTGATATAAAGAACTGGTTTGTAAGAGATTCTTGTTTGTGCCTTTGCTTTACATATTTTTTTGTCTCAGACATACTTGTGTGGCAGGAAACCTACTCGATCCCGAAAGGTGGAGAGATGCACTAGATGGAGTATCTGCAGTGGTAGGTTTAACTGTAAAATAATACCAGCATTTCAAAGATTTTAAGATTTGGATAGACTTTTCCACAAAAGCAAGAAATCATATAATCTACAATGTTAGTCAATGAAATTACTTCTCCATAACTGTAAAGACAAATCGATGCTTTCCTAGGACCTGAACTCATACTATACACAAAAAAGGGTTCTATTTGATCAGTTGCATGAGCATGGGAAGTTATTGTTATATTTTATAGCCTTTTGACTTTGTGCATTTTTAAGCAGTTTAAGAACCCTGCCAGGATCCCGCTGTTGACAAAATACTGTTGCTTTTTTATGAGGATTATGTTATAATGTAACAAAAAAATATAAAATATATTGACTGTAATCTAAGTTACCGAAAATGCAGGGGGGTCTGTGAAACAGGGATCCCTGTTTTGGATCCCAAAACTGAGGGGATTCACCTTTGAAAGGGCATTGAAACATTTCAGAGCTGTTTCAGGAACTGTGAAACACCATTTCAGAAAAGGGAAATGGATTTGGGCATTTTTGGCAAATTTTGAAATGTTTCAGAAAAAAGAGGAAATGAATCCCTAAAAATCGTCAAATGTTCAAGCAAGTTGTGAAACATTTTAGTCCTCTAGTGTGCATTTCGGGCCTTCATAACTGTTTTTTATGATTTTTAAGTTGGACTTCCAAACCCAAAAACTGCTCCAGGGAAATCTTAACTTTAAAATGACACCCCTAAAGCTTAAAAATAAACAGCCTTGGGCCTCCCTTAAGGACACCAAATACTTTCTAAATTCTGAGTTTTTTAAATCTTGGTGACAGAAATTGTCACTGGGCTTGCTTGAGGGTTTGATTGTTTGGAGTCTTTATTGCTTGAGGTTTAAGTTCTAGGGTGTTGAATGGAGGAGTAAGACCTGCTAGAGACAGGTGAAACACTGGCTATTATAATGTTAGGATGCCAGTGGAAAAGATGAAAGGCAAGCAAGTAATTAGGAAGCAACCTTTGTTAATGCTTGCTGATGCTGAAGAATGCAATCAGTATATTCCACAATTTGGAGATGAAGTTGCATATTTGAGACAGGTAATATCACATGGACAGATCTGTTACTCATTCACTTCTTGGTTCTTGGATGTATATGCTTTTTGGTTTTGAAGATTTGATTCCTTCCAACCTTGAATTCCAGTTTCTTATAATGGTTGTTCAAACAAATGTGCTGGTTTGGCTTTCATAAATCGTTTTAATGATAGAATTTCATTTGAATGTTTGAAGGTGTTGTAGATTTTGTAAAAGGGCTGAAACATTCAGCCTGCTGCAATTGAGTTATGGTAGTCTAGGAAAGTCCATACAAACCTATTTTTTTGGAAAATCAAGCTAAAAAAATGAGTGTCAAAGATTGATACTTCACATGTGTAGCAGATGACGAACCAAGATTGTTATAGGAATAGCACAAATGCAAGTCTACTCAAGGGTGAAAGGGATATCTCATATGGTAATCAATATTAAGTACACCTATATACATCTTGACCACACGCCTATAATCAATTAATGTATGACATATGTTTACATTGTACAACTTTAGTCTTTGAGTTTGCATAATATGATTGATGATAGTAGATAGTAGTGATGATGCTGATCGACAAATTACATTGACGCGTTTCAAGTTTCAAGTTTCTAGTTCTAAATCTAATTGATGAATGGTAATCTGAATTTCTCATGTTTTTATTCCACACACACACACACACATATATATTTTGTGAAATACATATCCTCAGGAAACCCGGCACTTACCCTCATTTTGAGGATGTACACAGGGTAAACTGGATTCTTTAGGGCTTAAAGTCTATGCAACAATATACTCATTAAGAGCTCAACATGTCACTTGCAGGAATTGATCCTGGGTGGGGAGGATAACACTCCTCTTCTCAACTGGTTGAGCTAGACCCAAATGTGTGTGTGTATGTATATGTTGTTTGTTCATTGTATTGTATGTGGGTTTTTAAATTTTTTTCGTATCTATTTCCCACCTTTGTATCCATTTCGGTTCTTATATCCGTTTCAATGCAACTTACATTGTAATATGTAAATCACTTAATATGTTACCAATGTTACAATGTTAATGTTATGTTAGGGTTTAGGTGGCTTAACCACCTTAACCAACCTAGGAGTGCTATATATAAACGTACCCTATTATCAACTTTCCTTGAATCAACTATATCATGGTTATTTATGATACATTTTTTGAATATAATGCTTCCTTTAAAATCTAATAATAAAATGATATATACATGCATTTTATACACAAAAATGTGAGTTGAGAAAATAACTGCCACGAGTAAAGTATAACAACTAGTAGACCCTGAGAGGGTGATCAAAACATATGAAGTCCAAGCCTTAAGGGCTTTACAAGTCCAAAATAAAAACAATGATATTGTCAAAGGTCAGAAAATAGAGAGTAGCACCAAATTTGATGGTTAGCTTGCCATAATAAAGAAAGACATTAAAACTAGGCAGCAATAATAGATCCCATAATTAGGAGAGGGTTGCAGACATTTGGGTTCGGGCCCCACCCATTAATTGGTGGCTTGTCAATAGATGGAGCAGGGTCTCATCTGTCATCTTTCTTTTTCTTAGAACAATTTTAGTCTTGGAAACTTACTGTTCTTGGGTTGAGGAGGGGACAACTAGTTGTGATGCTCATGGCTTCGATTTTGAAACTCGTTGCGCTCCTGAATTGTGTGACCTACTGCCAGATATGTGTGGGTGAGCTAAACCAGGGGTGAATGAACCTCCAAGGGAACTCGACTCATTGTGCATGGCACCACCCCTAGTTCTCGAGGTGCTACCTAAGATGTGCCAACTTGAGATCCACCTTCCTAGCTTGCAGCTAGATCTATAGTGAAGGTTGTGATGAACCCCCATTTTGGCATCTTTTTGGCTTCCTATACCCTATATATATACATTTTGCCTCCTTTTTCATTTGCTAGATACTCATCTCCCACAATTTCCTATCTTTTCTAAGGTATTATTTAATCTGCCATATATAATAATTTTAATTTTTCTTTATGATTAAGGTTTAGTGTGGATTTTAAAAGAAAATTTGAATTATTAATATGTGTGATTTTTAATGAAGCTGATCATGCTTATAAAGTCTAAAGTATTTCAGGAACATGAAGAATTTCACTATATATATATATATCAGCTAGGAGGGAGATCGATATATTTCCAAAGCCACAAGCCTCTAAGGTTGCAATATTCAGCATATTATATCTTCAGCAGAATTAAGAGATTAAAATCAACAGCATATTATACCTTCAGCAGAATTAAAAGATTAAAATCAGCGTATAAAGGCACAAAGGTATTAGCATAACTCAGCACCTAGCGGAAAGATAAATCAAAGGAAATTAATATTGTTATTCCCAGCATATGCCACACGCTTTAACAAGGTTCCAGCCACACTTAGCACAATATTTAACACTTCAGCATATGCGTACCAGTCACTCAGCATGTGCTAAAACTGCTTGGATAAGATGAGATCCACTTGCACAATTTGTTGAACCAGCTCAGCCATCGGTTGAGTGGAATTCGTGGATCTAGAGATAACTGATTGGCTGATAAATAACAACGTATGTCTAAGCTAATCAGCGGATGGTTGAAGTTTGGTTTGTTTAGTCTGTTAACAGAATAATAGGAACTGGTCGCTCCATATTTGGAGCAACCAGATTCCCCCACTTTGTATATATACTAGTGTGCTAGTGTGAGGATAGTAGTACGAATGCTATCAGTTTATGTTCAGACTGCTGTAAGTTTGTGTAATGTCCCCACTTTGGGACATCAGGGTATTACACAGTGTTATGATGACCAGGGTAGCCAGTTGGAGATTATAGCGAGTACAGGAGCTATTGAGAGATATTTTGGGGTCCGGCTTGCATCGCTCATCCTATTTCATCATTATGATCCATTACGCACAGATTGGCTTTGGTTCCGTTGCATTCTGACGATTTCCATGATTTTGAGTATTTTGAGCTATAAGTTAATTAAATTCACTGAAGAGGTCATTTTTGGCACAATACTTGGAGGAACCTTTCAGTGTAATAGCTCATTGGAATCGGGAGGAACAACACTACAAGATAGGATGATGAGAAGTGTCTTTCAGTGGCCAGGGAAGCCACAAGGAGAGATAAGGTGTTTTTCAAAGGTAAAAAGGTTAATTAATTAATTAAAGTGATTTAATTAATTAATTAAATATTAATAAAATGAAAGTCACTTTGGAGGGACAAGGTGAGCAGGAAGTATAAAGGAGAGGCAAGGGCCTCTATTCTCTCATTCATGTATGATTATCATTTTGATATTTGGCTTCTAGCTAGAGAGCCCATACCTTGGGGGTTTTGAGGGTTTTGACTTAACAAACCCTAGAGGACGATTTGATGGTGAAAGATTCCACCTAGCTTGTCCCAAGCTTGGTCTCGGGGATGCAATACTCCCCCACACCATTCTAGTTCATATCTACTCAGTGCAGGAGGGTTCTACACCAGCCACACGCACATGAAGAGAGGGAGGGCGCACCATTGGGGATTTCCAGCAAGGGGGGCGCACCATCCATTGAGGGAAGTTCATTGCAGGTGATTGGCAAGGCTTCTGGAGATTCTAGCACCTGGGTTTTCATAGCAGGGTCGTGGACATTAGATCTAATCCATTCAGGAGGACTCTTATGTGCCATTTGATTTATTAGATGCATGGGACGAATTGGAGGAGAGCAACAAACTTCAGAAAATGGTTTCAGTCATTTGCTAGCCCAGATTTTCACTATTTCGCTTGGGACTTTACCAGTGAGGTAACCAGGCCCCGATCTATCATTCTAGTGGTTTTGTGGAGCATTTGGAGGCATCTAGGAGGGAGGCCGAATTATCTAGGGTTTCAGGCATCTAGGGGGGCGCACCATTCCTTGGAGGGAAGTTAGATCTATGGGTTTGAGAGGGATTTTGAGGATTTGAGCACTTGGGTTGTTCTTGCATTCACCCGATCTACTGTTTGGCATATTTACCGGAGGGTTTGGACATCTTTGGCAGCAGGGTCAAATTGTTGAGGCTATTCAGTGTTCCAACAGAGCGTGGCATCTTCCAGCTTGGGGGTTTGGCACTTCCTACGACCCAGATCTATTCTTGCATTGGTCTTCATTGAGTATTCAGCCTTTGGAGGCTTGTAGTCTTCTATTGGAGCATTTTGTAGCAGCTCTTATTATGTGTACGAGATCCATCTGTTAAGCATTCCAGATCGGCCTCATCCTTGTATCAGGTTCTTATTATTATGAATAAAGATCAGATCTGAATCATTTTGGATTGTCTATCATATTGTTGATCTTGCATATGGTTGTGGTATGTTACATTGCTTTATCTTCTTATCTGTTGCTGCAAACACACATATAAACTATCAGTATAACCCTAAGCGCAACCTAAAGAACCATAGTAAGCAAAGTGTTTGACGAAATGCCACACTCAGAAAAGGTTTGAAAATTCATGCAAGACGTGATGTTCCTGGCATAATGGCTTGGGAACATTACAGTTTGTAAGAGCTGAGAGCTCTAGTTCTAGATCTTAATATATATACATATATAGCTGTTATGCTTTGAGTATCAATTTGCTTGCATTCTGGTGGTGATTTAGAAAGCGTGAGCACAGACCTACCAGTGAGATAGGGCCCACTCACATGTACGATCTTGTGTTGTATATATATTAATGTTGATTTCTGGATATTTGTTAATTTATTGCTGATTAAGGTTTGTATTAATCCACTTTTGTTTCAGACCCAGGCTGCAGAATAGCCACAGGTTGCATAATGGCCACCTGTGCTATGCTGCAGACTGATGGTTAAATATGCTAGGACTTAGATTTATGCAGATTATCGATTCCTTTACCAGTCTTTGCTTATATTAATATTATCTACCAAATCTGTGCTTGCATTCTTTATCTACACAGTACTTGGAATACCATTAACAAAGTTGTTATTTGGGGAATTATATGAACTGCTAATCTAGTTATGGCATATTAACCAAGTAATAGTTCCATTTCTGATATTTTAACGTGTGAATTAAAGTAAAACAAATAAGTTTTCTTTGCTTTGCTTTAGTGTGCCGCGGAATCACTTTATTTGTGACCCCACTAGGTGAACACACGAGGGTGTAAGGTTATGAGAGCTCAAAAATCTTATCATAAGAGGTACCACCAACAGGGCTAGGGGTTACAACATTGTGACTTTGCCTTTTTATGCTTTCCTTTGATTCATGCATGGTTTAGTTTAGTTGGTCTTTTTTCCAATAGCTTGGTGAAAGCTCTCTTTTTGTGTATACTGCACCGAGTGCCTCACAAGTACAAATTGAACCCCGGGTTGATAAATTAAGTGACCGAGTGCAAAGTGACACCAAACAAATTGGAAATCATATTTACACCTCGTCATTTTGGCGCCGTTGCCGGGGAGACACTCAAAGAATTGAGACTTTTGCCTTAGGAAAATTGTAGGAACAATACCAGGCTGAAGGGGAACCCTAGGGAGTTGTTAAACCACCCTCTGATACCCCCTGCCCATGATATTGTGCATTAGCAACCATCACAAGATGCATGACTCGAGCCACTAGGAAACCTCGTGCTCGTGGTGCAGGGACCACCCGTGAGACCAATAATCAAGACAGTAAAAGTGGAGAAAAACAAGACCCTCCAAGAACCCCTAGGATTCACCGCTATTCACAAGTAGCATCCAATAATCCAGACGAACCACCTAAGATTGACTCTACAGTTGGTTTAGCCATAGAACCCCCTTCCTCTGAACCTCCCCAAGACCAAGGTCATTCCATTGAAGGATCCGAGTCAGAAAAACACAGTAATCCTATTGAAGAACCCGAAGAGTCCATTTCCTTGAAAGAATCCTTGTGGGGAGAAACACTTTTAAACATGGGGGAAGAATTGGAAACGTCGAAACAAAAAGAGCCAATCACGTTTGAATTTCCTATTCAGGAGTCCGAGGGAATAATTCAAATGAAAAACATCCTGCCCTCTGCTCTGCCAAACTTTCTTGGTTTGTCTAGCGAGGACCTTGACACCTTCCTCTTTGAATTTGATGTCCTTTGCCGAAGCTATGATTACTATTCCGATGCCCACAAACACAAATTATTTCCCGCTACTTTGAAAGAAGTAGCTCTTTGCTGGTTCATGGGGCTCGGAGGGAATTCCATTAAGACCTGGGATGGGATGAAGTAGAGATTTCTTAAAAAGTACCAGGATTATTGCAAAGTGAGGGACATATGTGAATTTTTTTTTTAGAATGACACAGAGGGAGGACAAAAGCCTCGAAGATTACATTGAAAGGTTCCAATACAACCTGCAAAGGACTAAGAAAAACACACTTGATCCCAAGACTCGACGTATTATCCTTCTTAGAGGGATCCGGGATGATTGTATGGATGCACTAAATCTTATGGGGGTCAGAGATATCTCCCAGATGACCTATGACGATATCTGTGAACTTTGTAAACAGTATTCACGAGGAATTACTAAGTCTGGGAAAGGTCCTCGGGATCTAGCCTCTAGGGTCACAAAATCATCAGGTGGAGGTGTTACTAGGACCGAAACAGGAAACATGTTGGACAATTTCAAGACTGATATCCTTAGTTCACTTAGCTCCCAATTGGATACTTTTCAAGCAAAGAAAAAGAAAGAAGAAGCCAACCTAGCGTTAGCCATCTTCTGTTCTAGGTGTTGGAAAAAGCACCCCTTAAGGGAGTGTCCTTTAGATAACATAGAGGTATGTGGTCTCTGTGAGCAAAATCACAATACTAAGAGTGTCCCTTCTTTGCCTGAGCTAAAGGAAGCTTATCAGGGAGCCACTAGGGAGACTGAACAAATTTGTTTTGTGGCCCAAAAACGACCATGGCCACCCAAGGTGTTATCTCCTCAAATAAATCAATTGAGATTTTTCATTTTAGGTGATAGGATGTCTTTTAAAAAAAAGGTACTTTTTAAAAAAAAAATTAAAGCTCATTTCTGAAAGATTTACGCTTGTAATAAAGTTTAAATAAACTTTGTTTAGTTTTTATTTGATCTAATTCAAATCTCAGGTTTCGGTGGCTTAGGCGAACATTTCGATTGTTCATTAGCCACCGAAAGCCTTAGCTTTCGGTAGCTTAAACAAAGGAATTCAGGGCTATTTTAGCCACCGAAATCGCAGAAGCAGGGAAAGAGTCAGCACGTCCTTTCACACGTTTCAACCGTCGGGTTCAAAGTTTTATAATTGCAATAAGCCACCGAAAATACAGGAGAACGAACCGTTCACGACCGGAAGCTGATCTCTGTATGATATAAGCGAATCTTTTCAGATCGCTGTATCATCAAGCCATATGCTTACGTACCCTCCATCATTACAATTATCGACCATGACTGCTGCAAATCACCAATCGTTCTGCCGCATCCTTGTAATCAGTGCCACGTTCTAAAGCTCGCCTCAGTTCTCTCATTTCTGTCACAGCCGAGCCGACTCTCCCTAATTCTACGCTGTGTAACTCCCCCCCGAAATCCGTTCCTTCGATCACAGGTGTGTGGAAACATTGTGGCAAATGAAGAAAGGAGCGTCAACCCTGAGGAAAGAGCTCGACGACATCAGTTACCTGGAATCACACCCGGAGGTATGTCAAATGTTCAGGGATGCAGGGTGTTATAATTTTTGCAAAAAATTACAGAGTTCTCATCAGCAGGTGACAGAGGCCTTTGCCCTCAATTTCGATGGACAGAAAGCAACCATAGGCCGGGATGAATTCGAGATAGATGAAGCCCTCATAGCTGAAGTGACAGAGCTTCCCATGACTGGAGAAAAATGGTTTAAAACTACTGTCACTAAGAATGTTGAATTCAGGTCTTATTTTAAACCAGAACACAGGGGTTTGATATGGAAGAAAGACATTCCT
>ML777690.1:172978-189375 GCA_009831015.1 Picea engelmannii | reverse complement strand
CCAATTACCTCATGGAGCAAGAGCCTCCTCCGATACAAGACCAAGCCGAAGGTGATGGATGCTGCTGTGCTGACAAGACGAGTCTGATGAAAGAAGAAAAGGATGGGCCTTCTAGGGCCGTGCTTAGGTCAATCCTGCTCTCGGTACTCCATGTCTGGGACCTGTGGGCCTTGAGACATGATCTCTTAGTTATCCCTAAAAATCGGGGATAACATCTGGCTCCAACTCGGGGACATGTGCTCACCGTAGAGCGCATGAGAACCTCAACATCTCTGGCATCACCTGCAGACCTTCTCAAACTTGATAGAGGCATCAGTAAGAAAAATGGGGCGGTAATGCCACCCCAACATATATAGACATATATATATATATATATAAATTGAAATAAAACAGTCAATATGCAAATGTGGAAGCAAACTAACATGAAATGCAAATGGTATAATACACGAAAATGCCTACTTACCTGTACTTACCTGTGATGTCAGGTCTTCGGTGGGTAGTAACGCTTGATATGCAAAGCGTTTACTGGCAACTTCAGGACTTCTCCCTCCATGCTCTCTAAGTTGAAAGAGTTCGTACCTGCACAACTCATGATTTTATAAGGACCTCCCCACAAACTGTCGAACTTCTTGTGCATACCAGGTTTTTCCCTTCTCTTATCCCATAGTAGCACGAGATCTCCTTTGGTGAAGTTTCTTTCCTTGGCTTTATGGTCAAAGGTGTTCTTTATCTTTTCTTGGTTTCTTTCTATTTGACCAAAGGCACTCCTTCTTGTCTCGTCTAGCTCTATTAGCCGATTGATCCTTCCTTGGATTGCTTCTGCATCTGTAGTGTATTGTTGAGCGAAACGGAGGATAGGAATTTGGAGGTTCACAAGAAGTTTTGCTTCTAGGCGATATACCAACTCAAAAGGAGTTTTTCCTGTGGAAGTTTTTGTTGTTATTCGGTCTGCCCATACTGCATACTTTATTTTACTATCCTAAGACTTCTTATTTTCACCCACAACCTTCTTAAAAATATTCATGAGGATTTTGTTGGTTGATTCTGCTAATCCGTTCCCTTGTGGGTAATAGTTGGAGGAATGGGATAGGACAATGCCATATTTGAAACAAAATTCTACCAGAGCGTATGAGCTGAAAGCTTTGGCATTGTCTGTAGTGATCTTGGAAGGGACACCAAACCTAGTTATGATTCGGTCTTCCAGAAAACTCATGACTACTTCGGTGGCCTTCTTTGTAGGGATAGATTCGACCCATTTGGTGAAATAGTCTGTGGCTGTTAGGATCCATCGGTAACCATTACTTGAATTGTCCTTAAATTCCTCAACAAAGTCCAAACCCCATTGTTGAAAAGGTGCCTCTATCACCACAGGTTTTAGGGGTTGTGCTGGGAGTTTTGGTTTACTAGAGAAGTACTGGCAAGGCTGGCAAGATCGGACATGCTGGTGAGTATCAGAAAAAAGTGTTGGCCAATAATACCCGGCTCTCAAGATCTTGTGGGTAGTAGTACGAGCTACAAAGTGTCCACCACAGTATCCAGAATGCAATTCTTCTAGCAGCTTCTTTGCCTCTTCCTTGTTCACACATCTAAGTATAACCCCGTCAGGATTCCTCCACCCAAGTCCGTCTTCGGTCAAGCAGTATTTCATAGCCTTTAATCTTAAAGCCCTTATTTTGTAGTCTATCAGGTGATCGGGGCAAGACAAGTTCTTTAGATAGTAGACGATATCAGAGTACCACTCATCATGCTCTAACTCGCTGATCATTACGTTTATTTGCTCACTCTCGCCCATTTGTATGGCTTCTTGGTTGCTCTCGGTCAACATCTGGGCTAAACCTTGTCCCTTTATTATTTTGGTGGGTTTTATTTCCAAGTCATACTCCTGGATCTTGGAAACCCATTTTTCTCTAGTACCCATGCAATCTTGTTGCGATAAGACGTCTTTCACGGCTGGGTACGGGACATAAGCCTTGATTTTATTGTAACCGACGTAGTTCCTAAAGTGTTTGAGGGACTTGACCAAGGCATAGGCTTGTTTCTCGGTGATGGAGTAATTCAGCTCAGAATCTCTCAGGACCTTGCTCATAAAGGCTACGGGGTGTTCATAATCATCAACATCCTTTTGCATCAGAACACCTGCAATAGTATCCTGGGATGCAAACGAGAATATTATGAAGTCCCGTGAGAAATCAGGGTTGATCAAGACAGGAGCTTGGGAGATAGCATTCTTGATATCTTCAAAGGATTTGTTGGTCGTATCACCCCAWCTGAAAGCAACATCCTTTTTCAGCAAAGCACTCAAAGGTTTTATCCTCTCGGCAAAGTTTGGTACAAATCTACGAATGAAGTTGATTTTTCCGAGAAAGGATTGCAAAGACTTTTTGTTGGCCGGGGGGCGGACGTCTTTTATTGACTGGACTCTTTCGGGATCAATGGAGACTCCTCCTTGTGAGGCCACGTGTCCTAACAATTTTCCTTCATCAATCCCGAAGACAGATTTCTTGGGATTCAGCGAGATACCATACTTTCTGCATCGCTCAAAAACAATCCTGAGGTGTGAGAGATGGTCTTTCCTATCTTTGGACACGACTGTAAGGTCATCTTGGTAAATCTCTATGATTTTTTGTATGAGGTCTCTGAAGGCAAAGTCCATTGCTCTCTGAAAGGTAGCACCGGCATTCATAAGACCAAACGACATCCTTAAGTAAATAAAAGTTCCCCAAGGCGTAGTAAACGCAGTTTTGAGTTGGTCTTCTCTTTTGAGCAAAACTTGGTTGTATCCTGAGAACCCATCCAACATAGACATCATCCCTGCCCTTGTAACCCGCTGAAGTAAATGTTCCATGTTTGGGAGAGGATAATTGTCTTTTAAAGATAACTGGTTGAGGTTGCGGAAGTCGACACATAGGCGTATGTCATCGGTCTTCTTTTGAACAACCACCAAATTTGACATCCAAGAAGAATACCTGATAGGGGCTATGATACCAGCATCAACCATCTTTTGGAGCTCTTTCTGTATTTGGCCTGCCAGCTTTGGGTTGATATGCCTTAGCTTTTGTCGGAAAGGTTTGGCCCCTTCCACCAAGGGTATGGCGTGTTGGATGACATCCCCCTTATAGGCTTTCAAATCATCATAGTTCCAAGCAAAGGTATCTCTGAATTCCCTGATGAGTGCTAGTATCTCCTTCCTTTCTTTCTCAGTGGTGCCCTTTCCTATTTTGACCATCCTTGGGTCTATTTCTGTACCGATATTGAATTCCAGAGCTTCTTTAGCTTGTTTATTGGGTCTTTTTCCTTTGAAAACATCATGCCTGTCAAAAAGGTTTTCTGGGGGAACACAACCCTTTGGCAAGGTATTGCTTTGTAGGTTAATGACTTCCAGGTTCATGGAGTCGGCTAGGAAAGCAATTTGCGAATTGGTGAATTCCTTGCTGTTCTCCATGAACTTGATAATTTGATCGTCATCCTCGAAAACTTGCCAATATTCCAAATTATCGGGAATAGAAGGCCTAAAAAGAACCTCCATCTTGCATGAGTCGTGAAGAGGTCCTTCGCACGGTTGTAAGGTAGAAGCAGAGACAGCCAAAACATCAGCCACGTGGTTTTCTTCTCGAGGAACGGCTTCAATTGACACTATTATGAAGGATTTTGAAAGGGATTGAGCCATGTCTCGATACCTTTTTAACTTTTCATTTTTAGTGGCAAATCTCATCATAACTTGTGATACAATGAGGTCTGAGTCTCCCTTTACCTCTAGGAGTGTAACACCTTTGTCAATTGCTAAATTGAGACCTAGGATCAAGGTCTCATATTCGGCAATGTTGTTGGTGCAACGGAATTCCAGCCTATATGAATGGTAAAAGACTTCACCAGAAGGGGCTGTCAAAACTATTCCAGCGCCCGATCCAAAGTTTGAGTGTGATCCATCGAACTCCAAGGTCTAGATTCCTTCAGTTTCTTCAATGGCATCCACATCTAACTTCCCTTCCTGGATAAACCAATTATTGAGGTCGCTGTCGATCCACATCTAACTTTTAATCTTCTAAGTTTTCCTTTGACTTGTGAATGTTGATGTTGCCATTGAGTAGCAATCCAATAGAGTAAGTGCTATTGGGGCATGCTTAGGCCTAATGTGTTGATGATGCTAGTGATTTGATCTTCTTTAAATCTTGCACATTGAAATAACGTGGTTAGCTTGTTGTGTTGTATCATTTTGTATTTAGCATTCTTTATTACTTGTATCTAGTTTTGTGGTGAATAAATATTTTTTGTAATCTTTGTAATCACATTGTAACAAAACCCCCTTTAACTTGAGTTGACCCCATTGCCCAACCTTAGGCACTAGTCTTAGTTGACTTAGGGAAAGGGCTTGCTTAACATACTAACCTTGCATCTTGCATTGCTGCTTTGGCATCATAGGTTAGACTCCCCCTAAACCTTAACAAATTAAAATCAACTCCTAGAACTTAACTTTAAATCTCATCTAGAAACTAGGGTCTACCCCCCTTGGCTTCCCTAGGAGTGAGCCTAGACGGAAGAGGTTTCGGTCAAAGTGACAGCGTGGGCTGCGAACCTAGGCATTGTGCCTCCAAGGACACACTAAGTGAGCCGAACTTAGCTCACGTTTGCAAGTGTGTATTAGGACGGCAATAGGATCCAGGAAGTCCGATTGTTAAAGTTAACATTAATAATACTTCCATATCCAATATTATGGTGGACCTAGGGGCAACCATAAACGTAATGACCAAAGAAACATTGGAAAAATTTCAATTGCCTGGTCTGCGACCGACCCCTACAGTCCTTCAACTAGTAGATAGATCCACAGTAAAACCCGAGGGAATGTTGGAAGATATAATTGTTTTTGTAGACTCGTGGGAATACCCAATAGACTTTATGGTCCTGGAACCAAAGACCAACCTAGAAGGTTACCCACTGATCCTAGGAAGACCTTGGTTGGTCACTGCTGATGCATACATCAACTGTAGATCAGGAGATATGACCATCTCCCACGAGAATTCCAACAAAAAGCTAACCCTCTATCCTCCGGCTAAGCCTTCTGCTGACTTAGAGAAAATTTGCCCTGGATTGAAGACAGTGACGAGGAATCTACACAACCTTTGTTGACCCTTGACCAAGCATCAACCTTTAGACATGATATTGAGGATGATTTTATTTGTACTTACATAGCGCATCCTCATACAACCAACCATCCAACTTTCGAGCACATCTTAGGGGAGCACTTCCAGGAAACCTATTCACCAACTGAATTGACACAACCACTATATGAATTGGTTCCTATAAATGCTATCTCTGAGAAATAAAGCTTAGCTGTTGAGATATACCCAGGGAAAACCTTAAACATCAATACTAAACTAGACTCCTCTCAACAAAAGCAACTCATTGAGATGCTAAGAAAACATAGTCCCGCCTTCGCTTGGGATTATGCTGACATGAAGGGAATCCACCCTAACCTATGTACACACCACATTTATATTAAGGAGGATTTTCGACCTATTTGACAATCTCAACGAAGAATGAACCCGACCTTGAGGGATATAGTTAAAGGAGAGCTCCAGAAACTCCTTGATGTAAAATTTACTTACCCGATCTTCGACAGTAAGTGGGTCTCACCCTTGGTTATTGTGCTGAAAAAGAATGACAAATGGCGAATTTGTGTTGACTACAGGGAACTAAATAAGGCTACCTTGAAGGATTACTTCCCACTACCATTCATTGATCAAGTTTTGGATACCTTGGCAGGAAAGAAGTTCTTCTCCTTCTTCGATGGGTTCAGCGGTTACAATCAGATACAAATCGTCCCCGAGGATCAAGAGAACCACTTTCACCTGCCCATGGGGAACTTACGCTTACTGAGTACTGCCATTTAGATTGTGTAATGCTCCGGCTACATTCCAAAGGGTTGTCTTAGGAATTTTCTCCGACTTGACAAATGATTGCGTGGAAATCTATATGGACGACTTCACCGTATATGGGGATACCTTTCAAGAAGCCTTAGACAATTTAGAAACGGTCCTGATCAGATGCCAAGAGACCAACCTCTCCCTCAACAATGAGAAGTGTCATATGCTTCATACTGAGGGGGTTGTACTAGGACACCACATATCACCTGCAGGAATCCAAGTGGATCCTGCTAAGATAGAGGTCATTCGTGGGCTTCCATTGCCCACGACCTAGAAGGATGTCCACAACTTCTTAGGGCATGCATGATACTACCGAAGATTTATTGAAAATTTTACAAAGATAGCATCACCCCTATTCCAATTGCTAACAAAAGATACAAAATTCTCTTGGAATGACCAATGTCAAACTGCATTTGAAACCTTAAAAGAAAAATTGTCCGTTGCACCAATCTTGTGAGGTCCAAATTGGTCCCTATCTTTCCATATCTCTACAGATGCCTTGTTCACATCCCTTGGAGCTGTTCTAGGGCAGAAAGAGGAGCAACGACCATATGCCATCTATTACGTCAATAAGAACCTCACCCTTGCTGAAAAGAACTATACTGTAACTGAAAAATAATTTCTTGTTGTCGTATATGCTATTAATAAGTTTCGTCATTACATCACATGGTATCCTGTCTTTGTACACACTGACCACTCAGCCATCCGTTACCTCATGAACAAACCTATCACCAATGCCAGGGTGACCAGGTGGTTGCTCTTACTACAGGAATTCAACATTTCAATCATTGATAACCAGGGAGGGAGAACGTAGTCGCCGACTTCTTCTCCAGAATCACCAATGAAGGAGAAGCCATTCCTGTAGAGGACACTTTACCAGATGGACACTTGTTTACTTTATCCACCAACACACCGTGGTTTGCAGATATTGCTAACTACTTGGCCACAGGTAGACTTATGCAACATCTGTCACCGAAAGAACGTCAAAAGGTCATCCGACAGAGCGCAACATATTCTTGGATTAAAGGATACCTCTTTCGTACTGGGCAAGATCACATCATCCGACGCTGTGTTCAAGAAGATGAAACTTATGACATCCTGAAAGCATGTCACGATGAACCTTGCGGAGGGCACTTCGTAGATAAGAGAATTGCAAACAAAGAATTACACTTGGGATACTATTGGCCAACCATCTTTAGGGATGCCAAGCAATACGTCATGAGTTGCGACAAGTTTCAGAGGATGGGACAACTTGTGAAATCAAATGAGATGCCGCTCCAACCTCAGTTAGAGCCCTTTGAGGAGTGGGCCCTGTTATCCCCTATCGTAGGGATAACTAAGGAGATTATGTCTCGAGGTTCACATGTCCTAGACATGGAGTACCGAGAGCCATACTGACTTGAGCTTGGCCCTGAAGGGCCTCTTTTCTTCAGCGCTTCCCATCTCAGCAACATCAACATCCATCCCATTGACCTGGTTCTGAAGTAGCAGTGGGTCTTGCTCCACGAGGTAATGAGTCCGGGTATCATGGTATGTGTCACTCTGATTCTCAAAACATTTGAATATGTGCATTGAATTCTCTTTTGCTTCATGATGTTTGCTCGGAAATTATGCCTTTTAACTTGTCCATACCTGGGGGGGTTGACAGAGTGCCCTAACAAGTTGGTTCCCTTAGGGATGAGTTGCCACTGGGTGGGTCTATGAAAGGTCATCGTCCATTCCTTCCATACTTATCACTTTTCATCGTTTTCCTTCTCATCTATCCCCTACATTGGTTCGGGCATTGAGTTTGCCAAGCTAGCAAGGGTTGTACCTTGACTTGTGGGAAGAAGTGGCTAAAGGCCCACAGGGTAAAAGTAGCTAGCAAAAGTTAAAAGCCAAGATCAAACCTTGAGATGCTTCGCCCAGGGATCCCCGAGAAAGCAATAAAGGGCTTCTCAGCAAGAAAAAGGGGGGACCCATAAAATAAAATAAAACTCAAGACCTAGTTGGTGGATAGGGGGTCTCATCATGAGCTAGCCTATTAGGTCCATGGGCATGTAGTGGTATGACACTACTATTCATCTGGTCACCACGCCGAGGTAGTGGCTCTTGATGGCATAGCCAAGAGAAAGGGGGTCTCATCACGAGCCAACGTTTTCATCTCCGTGAAATGCTTGTGGGTAACGCTGTCACCACTGGTCACCACGCCAGGGCAGTGTCCTCCAACTATTCTCTTGAAAGAAAAAGCAATGAGACAAAGAGTAAAAAGGCATTGAATGGGCTAGGAAACAATTGCATCCATGACAAGGTGCAACTCACCCTCTACATAGGCACCCACAGGTAAGACCTACATTTCCCTGTTATCACTGCACTCCTTGCCCAAACATTCCCTACACCATCTCATGCATTTACATGACCTAGATTGGTCTTCACCTGGAAACACCCCACACCTGAGGAGAATTAGCCCAATAGGACATCCTGAGATCCTCTCCAAACCTGGCTTGTTAAATAGCATAACGTCTTTGAGCATTTGTCTGGGAAAAGGGGGGTTTGATGCACATGTTTGGGTAACTTGATTATTATATGTGATTGACATTGCTATGATCCTTGTGACTTATGAGCCCATGGAGGGCGTACTTGTTGTTGTTGCAGGACCATGCGCGATGGACAGGTACATATGGGGAGATGATTAGCTCGAACCTCCACAGGGATAAAAGCCCACCAGATGGATGCTAAGACCCCAACCAAGGGCAAAGGGATACTAGAGGCTTGCACTAGAGAAAAGGGCGGGCGTTCCACCAGAGGCACTTTGGCAGGACTGGACCCAGGGGTTTTTTCCCTCCCACCATGACGTTGGCCCTTGAAGGCCCCTGACGTCATCATTCCGAGCCTTGATGTCATCCAATGGAGGTTTTAGGCATGAGGACGAATTGGTTGGCACGTGTGGCAGTTTCTGAGGGGTTTTGAACCCCAACGTTTCACTTTGGAGGCCTAGCATTCCAAGAGGGGGCCCAACGTCACCCTAGGAGGGGCATGACGTCACCCTAAAAAGATAAAATTATGGTTTTTATTGTCAATTTTATGTAAAATTGGATTTTTGATGTAAATTGGCCATGTCGGCCTTTTTTGACCTAAAATGTAATTAAAGGTCATTTGTATTGTATAAATAAGGGAAAAAGCTCTTATATTTTTCATCATCTTTCACTCACACAAGTGTGAGGTCTGAAATTCAGCCTCTTTTAAGGCTTATTGGCTGAACTAAGTCGTGCACAACTCCTGGAGGAAGCTTATCTTGGTGTATATTTGCATTTTCATGGTGGAAAGTCTTCAACTAAGGTTTGTGACTAGATTATTCTTGGTGAAGTAAGTAGAAATCTGCAATCCTTCTTTATTTTGAATGGTTATGGTGTATTTACTTGTTCATTTATAAGATTATGAAATTGCTAGTGTGGAATCCTAGGAGAAAAGTTCATGTTATTGTCCTTTTCTTAATAACACTTCGCCTACTTGATTTTTCTAGGAGACACCTCCCTTGAAGGATATACTAGAGCCCTACCTCTGCAGCACTCTAGTACTATTGCTTCATTAAGCTTTCATACTTTTACTTCAAGCTTGACCTAAAGAGGAAGGAAAATCTCTAGGGCCTAGGGTTACTTACTTCCTAGCAACTTTTCCTTCTAGGGTTTTGGATGATTGAGGCCTTTGGTTACTAACACTTCAACCATCCCCCCTCTTCCTTTAGCTCACCCATTATCATTTGTATTTTCCTCTAAGAATTGCCGCTGCAATATTGACTCCATTTACCCTAAAAGACACTAGTTCATACCTTTCAAGTGATTGATTGATCGAGACAACTCTTAAACTATCTACTCTAAGACCTGTTGTCCGCCTCTCCAACTAGGGGGTCAACTCCATGTGCCATGAAGAGATGCATCATCAGATGCTCATTTGTCGAAGACTTTGGTTCTACAGGGCATTTTTGGCCCCAACACTTCTTTTTGTAACTGGAATTTCCGCACCCCTGCATGGGTCAATAATGTAATAGGTCTGCATGAGTCATAGTTAGGTCAGTTACCTCGAGATCGGTTCATTGGGAGAGTTCCTTTCACCGAGGGTTTTTTTATCCTCAGGTTATCAATTGGGCTTTTTAGCCTTATTGATTTCCCTTGAGTTTTTCCCTCACACTTGCAATAATTCCTCCAAAGTGGTGAAAGGCGTTCTAATGGGCTTATCTCCTGGTAACTATTGTTAGGAAATGATGTAAATGACCATGCAAGACATCTTAGAAAGTTTCGCGGAATTCCCTTGAGTCTAGATTAATTTTTTTCAATTAATTAATTTTTAATTAAATTTTCAATTAAATTTTCCTAAGTTTGGAGGATTAATTATTTAATTAATTAATTATTTTTGAGCAAAAATTGTAAAAACTAGGTCCTTGGACTTTTGATAGGGGTATTTGTGCTCAAAAGAAGTGGAATGAGACCCCCTACATCCTTGGACCAACTTTCAGCTCAGTCGGACAACTTTTGCTATGGGTTTGTCCACCTGGAGTGTCAGTCAGTCAAAAACAACAATTTTAATTGCTAAATCTTGACATAGCAAAAATGTAAAAAATGTAATAATGAGTTAAAAGGAAGATGTAAAGGTGGATAAAGATAGAGAGATGACTCCTAGCCTAAGCCTACCCATCCCAACCTTTCCTAACCTTTCCACACTCCTCACCCACTCACCTCACTCAAAAAGTGATGCCCCTAGGGGAAGTTACGCCCTCCCTAGCTAGCACAACGTTGTAACTTGAAGTTGATGTGTGGGGGGGCTCCTCTCCCATGTGGAACGCCTCTCATAGGCCTCCACGTCACCTCCTAGCCTAACTCCACCCCCTTTCCCTCATTTAATCCCTTCCATTCCTTTCCACTCCCCCAAATGGTGCGCCCTCCAAGGAGAGTTACGCCCCCCTTCAAGTGGATCTTCTAGAAAAGTCGTTTTTTTGATGGTTGGGCTCCCTTCTCTCCCTTGGCACACATCCCCTAGTCTCCCACTACCTTTTTTGTGTGATCCCAACACTCACTCACCCATCCACACCCTAGATCTACTTCTCAAACCCTAGATGATGCGCCCTACCCTTGGGATTCCCTCTTGTGCTTGGTGGTGGACACTTGGCATTGATCAAAGAGGGGTGAGTTTGACTCTCCAAGTATAAAAGGAACCCCTCCCTCACTCTTTTCCTTACCATATCTTGGGCTATTGTTATGCTACTTGATTTTCCACTCTCTCTCTTGTTCCATATTTCATCATTCTTTGGCTCTTAGGGTTTTGGAGCAAGTATTTCTCCAAGATCTATTTCTTGAGTAATAAAGGAAAAAACTTTGGAGGATCATTGGAAGAGCAACAGGTATTTTTGTTCTTGCTACTTATGAGGTATTGTTGTTTGATTTGGCATGATGTATGCATAGATTAGATCTTGGGTAAAGTATTTTATTTGAGTAGATCTAACAACGAGTATTCTTGTAGATCTATATATGCGGGTTTGCTAGATAGGGTGCAAGTATTTCATCTTATTAGTATATCCAATCATATTATCTTTGCATGCATAGATCTTGTCAAGTTTTGCAGGTTTGGCCTCAAGGGTTTTATTGGGAATGCCTCAAGGAGGAATCCTCCTTTAAAGCACACATAAACTCCTATTTTCTCTCCCTTTTACTCATTCTTTCACTTTCTTATCATTCCATATATATTTTAGCTAGCTTAACGTAGTTTTATGGTCACTTTAATCATATTTTATCTTGAGTATTGAAGGAGAAAAATTTCTGCCCTAAAAACATAAATTTTTCTTCACATTGTTGGTTGTGTGTAGAGTTTCCAGCAAGCATAGCTTGCTGGTTTTTGCAGGTTTTCAGCAGGTTGAGGGGGTTAAGTTGCACTAAAATAGCCACACAACACTCCAAGACCCTTCACTTCAAGTGGGTAACTATTCTCAACCATTCTTTTGTCATTTTTAGGCTTCTTGTACATAGATCTAGTCAATTTGCTGATTTTTAGTAGCTCATTGTCTTGGGAGAAGGATTGGTACGGCCTCCTCCCAAGTCTGAGCTTAGGGTAGCTTAGGGTAGCTTAGGGCAAGTGCAAATCTTTCTTTGTTCAATTTTTGAGCACTTCCTTGAGCTAGGACGTGGAGTTAGTGAGCTCTCTTGCTTACCTTTCTCTCTTTCTTTCCAAGCTATTTTAAAGTTTAATAAGTGCCTACACATTGGGAGAGGAATACCCCAAATTGTGAGGTTAGAGTTTTAATGTTCTTTTGATCTATTTATGCTTTAATGGTTAAAATCATCTTGATCTAGATCTCTTCACACCTTAATCTTTAAGCTTAAGCCCTTGGGGCATAATCAACTCACTAAGATCTATTTGCATGTTATAATCTCTCTCAAGATCCATCTTGTTTTGCATGCTCTAATCCAACACACTAAATGGTTAATGATTTCATAGTTTAGTAAATGGTTTTGCTTTTCATGTTATAACATCTTAAGGCCATTTGCCATCACACTTAAGTGAATATTGTTGGATGAGTTGATAGTGTAGGCACAATTCTAATCTTTCAAGCTTTTCTTTCACACTTAGTGCTTTGCTCTTAATGCTTTAAAACAAACATGAGATAAGTGGTGAATAGCTTGAGCTTCTTCTCTTTTCTTCTCTTTGGCAAGTTGTCCTTGCCCTTATGTTTTAGTATTCTTGCACAACAAGCTTGATTTATGTTAATGGTTTAATCACGGTGAACTAAATCGTTGTTTCGCTTGCTCTCACATAGCTTATATGTGTTAATGCTTCATTCTCATGCTTAAATAACACACTTAATAAGCTGAAGTAAGTTTCTGTTTTGGCAATAAATCACCATTTTAAGGCATCATAAAATTATTAAAACACTCCAAAATACACCTAAAAGTCTAACCAATTGATATATCAATTTAATAGACTTAATAGGGTACCTTAGACCACCATCTTCACCATCTAAAACGAGGATTGAGGAGGGCAACGGAAGGTGATAGGTCGGGGACGGTCTCACGGTGCGAAGAAGCGTCCTTTCCGTAAAAACTCAATTCTTTGGGCTGACCTGCGAAGCTAGGGTGGGCCTCATTGCCTCACTTCTTGAGCATCCAACAACTATTTGGCAATCGAGGGAGGAGGTTTTTGGTGAACAATCTAATAAGGGTAATAAAATATTTTCAATCTTAAGAACCCTTAACTCACTAAGTAATTACACCTTGGGCTTAATACTTGTAATTCAATCTTTCATCTAATAAAACTTTGTGGGTTAAATAACTAAGTGTTGAGTATCATAATCATTGTGGAATACTTGTGCCCTAACTTTTAAATCTTCTAAGTTTTCCTTTGAGTTGTGAATGTTGATGTTGCCACTGAGGAGCAGTCCAATAGAGTAAGTGCTATTGGGGCATGCTTAGGCTTAATGCGTTGATGATGCTCTCGCCTTGATCTTCTTGATATCTTGCACACTCATAACGTGATTAGCTTGTTGTATTGTATCATTGTATCTCTAGCATTCTTTATTGTAAGTATTGGTATATTTATTCTTTTTGAAGTAACTTGTAATTCTATTGTAACGAAACACCCTTACATTTAGTTGACCCCTTGCCCAACCTTAGGCACTAGTCTTAGTTGACTTAGGGAAAGGGCTTGCTTAACATACTAACCTTGCATCTTGCATTGCTGCCTTAGCATCATAGGTTAGACTCCCCCCCCAAAACTTTAACAAATTAAAATCAACTCCTAGAACTTAAACTCTAAATCTTATCTAGAAACTAGGGTCTACCCCCCTTGGCTTCTCTAGGAGTGAGCCTAGACGGAAGAGGTTTCGGTCAAAGTGACAGCATGGGCTGTGAACCTAGACATTGTGCCTTCAAGGACACACTAAGTGAGCCGGACTTAGCTCACGTTTGCAAGTGTGTATTAGGATGACAACAAGACCTATACTAACTATTTCTAACTTTAAATTAGACTAACCTGGTAACTACTTTGCTGCTGTTGCAAAAGATCGCTACAACCATCTATAACAACAAAAAAATCATCTTAAAAACAAGTTTTAAAGATGATTTTACATTGCCTTCATTGCTTCTGACAAACACTGGCATTTTGCCAAGTTTAGGTTATCATTTTTGGTCATTATTGAAGCTTCATTGAGGCATAATTGTGAAGCTATTGCTATATATACATTGTTGATACAAATACTTCTGTTGCTTCATATTTTATATCAGCTTATGCTTTTTATCAAAGTCTATGGTTTTATGAAGCACTAAGATCATATGGTACTTGCAAATAGCATTATTCTTGTTGTCTTGTTCTGGGCAGGTACACTTAAATATTACTCTGCTTAATCTTATTAAAACCTTTGGGACTTTTTGATCAGAGTGACTTGTGAGAGGGGTGGGACTTTCTTGATATTTTACCTTAGCCTTCTCAACCCTCCCAGGTCACTGGGGATGTCTCCCCTGGGGTACTACTCCTAAAGAGAAAGAGGTGTCTTGTTTAGGTGACAGTGATAGGACAACCCCCTGTTACACAAATTTATTGTTCATTTGCCTTTGACTTTTGGGCAAGTACAAATTGCACGATAACAAGCCCTTGACTTCGTAGGATCCACTAACCCACCATCAAAGCAAAAGGTGTACATCCTGGCAATGTTGCAGGAAGACCCCCCCTACCCCCTACGCTCCACCCTTGGAACCCCGCTCTGAGCGGATTCGCCATGGAAGCGAGCCTCGGAGCGAGCTTCCGAAATCCGGAAGCCCGATTCTGGATTTCAGAAGCTCGCTCTGGGGTGCAAAACCTCGCTCCCCGCCGAAAGCCCAAGACAAAGGAGGAATTTATTCAAGAATTAGTCAAACAGAAGGATCTCAATATCATGGGTAAGGTGGCCTCGCCACCTATACCCACCACTCTCTGATCCACTTTTCAATCATCTAAAAAAACAAAGAGAATAAAGATCTGGTAGTGAAAACCCGACTACAGGCGCTACTGGCCTTAGTGATGTTAGAAAACCAGTTACTGGCTGATATCAACAAGTAAAGAAAACTTCCAGCTATGAAAACCCCTCCGGGGGCGTAGCTGGACAAACTCTTGTCTGAAAACTGGACTTCTGGCGGGCAAAGTTTGAAAAAAAAAGAAACAAAAGAAGGAAAAAAAAAGAAAGAGAAAAAGAATAAAAAATGTCCGATGATAGAGTTTATGATTATATTTTCAAGTTATCTCATGTTTTCCCTTTTTGGCAGCATCCAGATATATTGACAGATCTTACAATTTTTGCATTAATAACCAGGTTGCACTAGCTTCATGTTCTACAGGATCACAAGGAGGCTTGATATTGCTAGTCATCCTAACACAAAGATGGCTATTTAAAGACCAAATCATGCAAATATAGTCCTAGCAGCCGAGCACTTGCATCACCAAGTAGAATCCTGGCAGCTGCAACACTTGCATCACACATCTTCCAATCACTGTTATAACACTTAAAAAGATTTAAGTGTTGACTTTGCATTGACTATTCATTGCTACCATATGCCAGCCAGTTATGAATCTGTTTGTGGAGGTTATGCTATCTAATAAGACCATACATTAACTGTTTTTGGTTATGCTATCATACATCAGCTATTTCTCTCATGCTACAGAATGCCATTATATATCATTTCCATAACCAATGACACCATTTCTTTATGCTGCATAATGTCATTTATAACCTATCACACCATCCTTATGGGTCATTCATAACTTAACCCCCTATTCCCACACTATCATTTATTTACTCTACATTTATGATCACTCCCTATCATAGACCATTATGTAGCAAACGTTCTAACCCATCGCATTATCCCCACTCACTTACACACATACTTGCTCCTCACTATCTTATGCTCATGACCAAATCTAGAAACCACCACTGACTGCCATCATGTTTTGACCACCCATATTTGGAAATTATTCGAACTTGAGACACCTGGCGGGAAAGATGCCATACGGTAGCATTACATGCCATGAACACTATTTGGTAGCCCATTACACAACACGATAAGCTTGGTCCCTGTTATCGCACAATTTGTAGTTTAGGTCACAGGCTCAAGGATAGAGGAAAAACTGGCGTAACATGAACCTTCCCCACCCAATGTCACCTCGATGGGGAGGTTCTTTCTGTTTAGGGAGGTTAGCCCAGGGGAGACGTCCTCGGTAACCTGGGGTTTGAAGAGGCAAAAGATACAAGGTCAAGATTTAAGAGTTCCCTCCTCACAGGTTACCACCAGTGTCAGATAGTCCGGCTAATCAGCCAATAAAAGAAGTGTATGCCCTGTTGAAAACGCCTGCCCGGAACAAGACAATAGCAACACAATATATATATTTGCAAGCTATAACTCAAAGGGTTAGTACTTCTTTAACTATCTGATTTCATTCAATAAGCAATGCAATAGATACAAGATGAAGTCAACGTTTTGTTAA
>ML777690.1:89037-99322 GCA_009831015.1 Picea engelmannii | reverse complement strand
TTATAATGATCAAATATGACACATACCATGATACCTCGGACCAATTACCTCACGGAGCAAGAGCCTTTTCTGATGCAAGCCCAGGCCGGTAGTGATGGAGGCTGGTACTGCTGGCAGGACAAGTCTGGCTGAGAAGAAGAAAAGATGGGCCCTCAAGGGCCATGCTCAGGTCAATCTGCTCTCGTACTCCATGTCTAGGACCATGTGGGCCTCGAGACATGATCTCCTAGTTATCCCTAGATATCGGGGATAACAGGCCTCAAAGAGGATGTGATGAATCATGTCAAGGAGTGTACTACTTGTTAGGAGAATAAGGATGAGCATACTCATCTAGCAGGATTGTTGCAACCTTTACCCATTCCAGAGCACAAATGGGAGAGCATCTCCATGGACTTCATCACAGGGTTGCCAAGGGCGCAGGGTAAGGATTGTATCTTCGTAGTGGTGGACAGATTGACTAAATTTGCACACTTCTTCTCCATTGCTACAGACTACAGTGCAACACAGGTGGCTGAATTATTCTTCAGAGAGATCTTCAGACTACATGGTCTACCCAAAAACATTGTCAGTGACAGGGATAGCTGATTTATGAGCACCTTTTGGCAAGAGTTATTCAGGTTGGTTGGTACGGCCTTAACACTTAGCACTAGCTATCACCCTCAGACCGATGGGCAAACCGAAATAGTCAACAAATGGGTAGAAGGCTATCTCAGGAATTATGTAGCAGGGCAACAGAAGGCATGGGTTAGGTGGCTACACTTGGGGGAATACTGTTACAACACCATCCATCACATGTCCAAAGGCATGACCCCATTCAGGGCGTTGTATAGTTACGACCCACTCTCTTTTGTAGAGATTGCTTTTGGTGACAATAGAGCCCCAATGGTACAGGATTGGGTACAACAGAGTTAGGACATCCTCAGGGAGTTGAAGGATCACTTACAGAGGGCACCGAATCAGCAGAAGATCCAAGTAGACAAACACAGGGTAGAGCGTACTTTTGAGGTTGGTGACTTAGTCTACCTAAGGCTCCAACCGTACAGACAGGCTTCTATCAAAAGAAGTGGAGTAGAAAAGCTCCAACCCTGTTTCTTTGGGCCCTACAGGATCAACAGAAAGGTAGGGGCCGTAGCTTATGAGCTGGAGCTCCCCTAGGGTAGCAGGATACACAATGTTTTCCGCGTGTCCTGCCTAAAGAGGGCCATCGACCAACACATCACCCCATTGGAGGTGCTGCTCCCTTTAGATGAAGAGGGGCAACTGGTACTAGTACCGGAGGAAATATTGGAGGTTCGGGAGAAGAAAATCCGGAGGAGAAGCATCAAAGAATACTTAATCAAATGGAAGGTTTTGCCCAATGAGGATGCCACGTGGGAGAATGAACAGGTGGTACGAGAGATAGGTTCGGAATTGCTTGTGGACAAGCAATTTCTAGCAAGGGAGACTGTAATGTCCCCCACCTCTTGATGAAGAGGTTGGAAAGACTTAGTGGTCTAGACATCCCCACTAGACCATAGTCTCATGCAGCATGGGGAAAGGTCAGCTAACTCAATGTTATATTTTGAAGTTGACTTGGAAAAAGGTAAAAAGGGTAAAAGAGTAACTCTATGAAGGAATAGAGCGCTTGAGGTTGAGTTAGGAGTTGACCCTAGGGGTTAACTTAACTCAACAGAGAAACATAAAGAAGTATAAAGGAAAGCAGTAATTGTTTTTAGTGTGGATAGCGGATCATCTCGCCATATGACGGGAATGGGGTCGGTATTCCTTAGTGTTTCGAAGACAGGCTCAACCATGCATATAAAGAAGGGGGTTGGATACATCAAATTCCAGCTAGAGTCAGGTGGTTCTTTGGAGGTGGATGAGTTGATGTTTGTTCCAAGGTTGAAGGTAAATTTGCTCTCAGTATCAACCTTGGAGGACATGGGGTAGGTAGTCACGTTCGAGGATGAATAGGTACTCATACGTTCAGAGGGAGTAGATACCCAGGATGCAACAATGAGGCTTGGCATCATGGAGGGTATGATGTAGAGGGTGATGGGACAACCTGTAGTGGGGCCCAAGGGGATCTTGGATCGTAGATCAAATCAGAGTGCAGTGGAAGTAGCAGGAGGGTCTTCCACTTCAGAGGGAGTAGCTACAACAACAACAGATTTGATGGGGTCAGAGATTGATCTAGGCAGAGGTTCTTCCAGAAGTACCTTCCTCGCTAAGAGGGAGTGTTAGCTTTTGGGGTAGCTCGGACATGTATTTATGTATTGGTGGTGCCTAGCACGCGGAGGTGTTCGAGCGATACTCTCTAGAAATCAACTTTATTGTAGAAGTGGCTTTTATTTAATGATTGAAGTGACTTTTGTAAAGTTGAGTGACTTAATTGATTTAAGTCATCTCAACGAGAGGTTAAGTCATAGCTGTTGATGTCAAGAGATCAAGATCAGATCTTTATCGTTGATCACTTTGGAGATAGGGTTTTAGTCATTAGGAGATTATAAAAGCAGATCTAAGGAGGGTGAGAGGCACACAATGAGTGCATAGGAGCAAGAGGGAGTCTTTCTCATGTACTTGTGTGTGAGTGGGCAAAGCTGAGGAAAGGATGGAAGGGGCAGCAAGGGAGATAACAACCAGGTGGGCTAGGCTATTAGCTGCAACATTGTAATCTTCTGATGGGCATGTTATCCCCTATCCTCGGGATAACTAAGGAGATTATGTCTCGAGGCCCACAGGTCCTAGACATGGAGTACCGAGAGCTATACAACTTGAGCTTGGCCTCAGAGGGCCTGTTGACCGCCCATTTAGCATCAATGGTCAACTCATGTGCCATGGAGAGATGCATCGTCAGATGCCATGATTGTCGAAGACTTTGGTTCTACAGGGCTGTGTTTGGCCCAACACTTATTTTTGTATTTGAAATTTCTGCACCCCTGCGTGGGTTAATAATGTAATAGGTCTGCATGAGTCATGTCTAGGTCAGTTACCTTTGGATCGGTTCATTGGGAGAGTTCCTTTCACCGAGGGTTTTTTATCCTCAGGTTATCAGTTGGGCTTTTCAGCTCGACTTATTTCCCTTGAGTTTTTCCCTCACACTTTACATATGTCGTCCAAAGTGGTGAACAACGTTCTAGTGGGCTTATGTTTTGGTAACTATATAGGGAATTCATTGTAAATGACCATGCAAGACATCATAGAAAGTTCCGCGGAATTCCGTCGAGTCTAGGTTAGTTTTTTTTTATTAATTAATTTTTAATTAAATTTTCGTAAGTTTGGAGGTTTATTTATTTAATTAATTAATTTTTTTTGAGCAATAATTGTAAAAACTGGATCCTTGGATTTTTGATAGGGGTATTTTTGCTCAAAAGAAATGGAATAGCACCCCATACATCCTTGGACCAAGTTTCAGCTCGGTCGGACAACTTTAGCCATGGGTTAGTCCACCTAGAGTGTCAGTCAGTCTAAAACAACATTTTTAATTGCTAAAGTCCAAACATGACAATGATGTAAAATTGTAATAATGAGTTAGATGATGTGAAATGTTGAAATGATGGTTAGAGAGAGACCCCCTAAGCATAACCTTAGTCTCCCAACCTTTTTCAACCTTGTTTAACCCCTTTTTCCACCTCCACACTCAAAAGTTGCGCCCCCTAGGGGGATTGACGTTTTTCATTTTTAATTTAATTATGACTTGAGTGTGGCCCCCTTTCTTAATCTTTCACTTCATTTAACCTTGTTATCATCCCTAGATGTGATCCATCTTACTCCACATCACCCATACTAACATTTGGGTTGATTTTTGACCATGGGGAGCGCTCTCCAAGAGAGTTACGCCCTCCTTTTTGTCTCTCCAATAAAAGTTACGTTTTTTATTTGTGAGAGACTCTTCACCTCACCTTAGCATGGATCCCATGCCTCTCCTTGAGCCATTGTGTGATCCCAACACTCTACATTCATTCCTCACCTCTCATCACCTTCTCCTCATCCCAAGAGGTGCGCCCTCCAAGAGTGGTGCACCCTCCCTCATCTAGAAACTCCACAAATAATTATTAAAAAAATATTTGAGTCTTTTCACATCCCTTGGCATGAATCCCACACTTCCTACATGCCATTAGATCTATCTAATTATTTTTTATATTTTTCTACACCCTAGATCTATTGTGCAAGCCCTAGGAGGTGCGCCCTAGCCTAGAGATCTACTCTATTGCTTGGTGGTGGACACTTGGCTTAGATCCAAGAGAGGTAGGTTTGCCTCTCCAAGTATAAATAGATCTCATTTCTCACTCCCAACTCACCTTATCTTGAGCTATTGTTATGCTACTTGATTTTCCTCTCTCTCTCTCTTGTCATTTCATTTATTCTCATTTCATTCTTGCTCTAGGGTTTTGGAGTATTCCTCTCCAAGATCCTCTTTTTGGTAATAATATTTGGAAGCTTTGGAGGACAACAAGAAGGGTAATGCGTGTGCTTGTCATTCTTATGCAATGGAGGTAACATTGTTCAATTTGTTTCTTATTTCTTGCAACACTAGATCTTAGATAAAGTGTTATCTAGGTAGGCTTGGTAGTGCGTATGCGTATTAGTCTATAGTTCTTGATGTATGATGTAAATTGAAGTGTCGTTTATTATCATTGCATCAACGTACTGTCTTGTGTATGCTTGAGTTTGAAAGAATATTGCAGGTTCACCTTCAAAGTTTCATTGGGAACTCCTTCTAGAAGGGAAGGGTCACTTGAAGCTTCTCACACTCCAACTATCTAGATCTATTACCTTGCTCTTATATTTGCTGTACATCCATCTCATTTTCAGCTAGCATAT
This sequence comes from Picea engelmannii, assembly GCA_009831015.1. NCBI lineage: Eukaryota > Viridiplantae > Streptophyta > Pinopsida > Pinales > Pinaceae > Picea > Picea engelmannii. The sequence goes on along the minus strand of ML777690.1, from coordinate 94,519 downwards.
CTTGGTTTAGATAGGTCACAAATAATTTTAAATCTATATCTTGTCTTGTGGAAAGTTCTTGTCCCAAAAGGGCAAGGGTTTCCTTAACATTGTTTGGTTGTGTGTAGCCATCCTAGCAAGAAAACCTTGCTGTTTTAACAGGTATATCAGATTTGATAGGAGGCTTTTGGCTGCCCCAAAGAGACACACACAACACTACAAGACCCCTTGGGGAAGTTTGGTAGCTATCTCTAACCCCCTCTTATCTTTTTCTAGCATAGAAGTGCACTTTTCTCTTTTATTGGCTTGTTTGTTTGAGCTTGAGGTGTAAGAGGGGAAGTGGTATGGCCTCCCCTCTTCTTCAAACTTGTGGGTAGGGAGGATGTGGGTAGATCTAGTTTTTTCTCTTTATTCTTTTGAGTTTTCTTCTAGCTTGGCCGCAAGGTTTAGAAGGTGAGGGCACCTTCTCAACCTTGACGTGGGTATTTGCTTGGTAGTTTATAGATTAGCTTGTAGTTTAGTTTGCTGTTTAGTTTACTTTCTTTCTTGCTCATATCTTGCTAAGTTTGCCCTAATAATAAGATCCAAGAACACTCAAACTAACTAAGACAAGATAACTAATAACCTACCTAGTTGGGAGAGAAACCCCCAAAGAGGTAGAGATAAGTGTTAATGCTTTATTTTCATGTGATGTGATTGATCTAAATGGTTTAATGTTCCTAATGCTTATGTTTTAGATCTAATCTCTCATCTTAAGCCCATTGGGCAACACACTTAAGTTTTTATTTGGATCTTGCTTAGTTTCTTTTCAAGCTTTTAATCTCTCTTTTAAGCACACGTTCTAATCTTAATGCTCTAGATCTCTTAAAGTGCTTAACAAATAAGTGGTTTATTGATTCATTGCTTGCATCTATTGGTAGCCACATCTTAGGCTTTGATTGTGTTGAATGTTTAAGTTGGCAAACACCTAAATTTTCTTCATCTCTTAAGGCAAGCTGTTCTTGCCATTGATCTATTGTCTCTAATCAAACTCATATTGATGTGCATGTGATATAATCTTAATTTCTTTCAGCCATCTCACTTTTATTTGCTTTATATGTGTTGATCTACTTCATTGTTAAAGCTTAAGCAACACACCTTTTGAGCAAATAACAGTTTCGGCCATCTCATTAATTTGCACTAAAAAAGTACTTTAAAACCTTCTAAACACTCTTTAAATAACCTAAAAGTCTACCTAATTGTTATATATACTTAATAGACTATTTTAGGGTACCTTAGACCACCATCTCCACCATCTAAAACGGGTTTGAAGAAAACAACGGAGGGTAGTGGCAGGGGACTGTCCCGTGGCGCTCCAGGTGGGTGTCCTCTCCGGGACGTACTCTTACTGTCAGGATTGACTGGTTCTGCTAGGGTTGGCCTCGTTGCCATACTATCTTGAGCGTCCAGCAGTTATTTGGGAACAGAAGGAGGAGGCTTTGGTGAAAGCTAATAAAATTTGAAAATCTTTAAGAAAAGCCTAACTATTAAACCCTTGACCAAATCTACTAGAATACTTGGGGGGCTTAATAATTGTGTTTAATTCTCTAAATCTTTGTAATCCTGTTGATGAAGTAATGTGTTGATGATAATCTCGTGTAAATGATGATGTGATTTGATTCTTTTGTATCCTGCACACATTGAAAATAAGCTTGGTTGGTTTGCTTTGTGTAAATTGTAATCTATCATTCTTTAACTTGTAAATCTTGTAAGTAAATGTACATGGTGTTCTTTTATTGAATTATTCTTTCTTGTAAAATTGTAACTTGTAATCTTTTGTAATAAACAACTCTTGAACATAGTTGACCCCTTGCCCAATTTCTAGGCACTAGTCTTAGTTGACCTAGGGAAAAGGCTTGCTTTTCATGCTAACCCTTGCATATTGCGTGGTTGCCTTAGCATCTTAGGATTATAATCCCCTCTAACCTTAACAAATTAAAATTAACTTCTAGAACCTAACTCTAACATAATTAGTAACTAAGGTCTACCCCCTTTGGCTTCCCTAGGAGTAAGCCTAGACGGAAGAGGTTCTGGTCAAAGTAACAACGTGGGCCGTGAACTTAGGCATTGTGCCTCCAAGGACACACTAAGTGAGCCAGACTTAGCTCACGTTTGCAAGTGTGTATAAGGACGACAACATGGCCCATATTTTCTTCAGTGCATCCTATCTATCTGCAACAACATCCATCCCACCGGCCTGATCCTGAAGTAGCAATGGGTCTTGCTCCATGAGGTAATGAGTCTGGGTATCATGGTATGTGTCACTCTGATTTTCGAAGCATTTGAATATGTTACACTGAACTCTTCTTTATTTCATAACGTTTTCTTGGAGATTATGCTCTTTAACTTGTTCATACCTGGGGGGGGGGTGACAGAGTGCCCTAGTACGATGGTTCCCTTAGGGATGAGTTGCCACTAGGTGAGTCTATGAAAGGTCATCGTCCATTCCTTCCATACTTACCACTTTTCATCATTGTCCCTCTCATCTTCCCCTACCTTGGTTCAGGCATTGGGTTTGCCACACTAGTAAGGGTTGTACCTTGCCTTGTGGGAAGAAGGGGCTAAAGGCCCAGAGGGTAAAAGTAGCTGGCAAAAGTTAAAAGCCAAAATGAAACCTTTGAGATGCTTTGCCCAGGGATTCCCGAGAAAGCAATAAAAGGCTTCTTAGTAAGAAAAGGGGACCCGTAAGATAAAATAAAACTCAAGGTCTAGTTGGTAGGTAGGAGGTCTCATCATGAGCCGACCTATTAGGTCCATGGGCATGTAGTGGTATGGCACTACCATCTATCTGGTCACCAAACTAGGGTAGTGGCTCTTGGTGGCATGGCCAAGAGAAAGGCGGTCTCATCATGAGCCAACCTTCTGATTTCCGTGAAGTTCTTGTGGGTAACGCTGTCACCACTGGTCACCACGCCAGGACAGTGTCCCCCAACTATTCTCTTGAAAAGAAAAAACGATAAGACAAAGAATAAAAGGCACTGAATGGGCTAGGAAACAATGGCATCCATGACAAGGTACAACTCGCCCTCTACAGAGGCATCCACAGACAACACCTACATTTCCCTGTTATCACTGCACCTCTTGCCCAAACATTCCCCTACACCATTTCATACACTTACATGACCTAGATTGGTCTTCACCTGAGAAACACCCCAAACTTGAGGATGATTGGCCCAATAGGACATCCTAAGACCCTCTCCAAACTTGTCTTGTTAAACTACATAACGTCTTTGAGCATTTGTCTGGGTAAAGGGGGGTTTTGATGCACATGTTTGGGTAATTTGATTATTGGATGTGATTGACATTGCTATGATCCCTGTTATGAACATAAATATACATATAAATAGATATTCATAACATAATAATTAATTAATAAATAATAACTATTAATAATGAAAGGACATGTCTCGAAGGACATGACTATTGGTTAAAGGGCACCCCTACGTGGATATATAAATGAGCCTTCATTCTCAATTGTAAATATCTTATCTTATCTTATCTATTCATATTTTATACATTATTCCTACATGGATTACTTTGTTATATTCCAAGTATTTTGGATAATTCTTGTGTGAGCGAACTTTGTTCGTCTCATTTGGTATCAGAGCTAAGTTCTGATCCGGCCTTTGGCCACACTCAAGTATTTTCATAATTTTTCTGAATTCTTGGTCTTTGACCAAGGTTAGACCATTGGCCATACAGGCTTGTAGCCACACAAAAAAGTTCGGAGTTTCTTTGATTTAGACAGGACATTAGCCACAATCAAATTTTTGGAGTTTCTCTGATTCAAAGATCTTTGACTTGCTGCGAAGAAGCTGAAGATCGTAACCAGAAATCGAGTTGGAAGTACGGTGTGAAGACCATTCTGCTGCTACCTACATGGAAATAAATTGTCTACTACAAATTTAGAAGAAATTAGTAAATTACGGAAGAGAAAAAAAAAATCTAGTGCAATTTTTAAATCCAAAATTCTATTGAATTTTTTTTTCGCTGCAAATTGAAGAAGAAGAAACACCGAGTCAAGAAAATCTCTAAAGCCAAAGGGTGAATAAATTTGGTATAAAAGGTCCGTACATTTCAATCAACACCAATTGTCATTGTTGCTTGATTTAATTCAACCCAGATTTTTATACCAGTCCGTACAATTTGAAACATCCGCCATACATTGCGTAGTCCATGACACTCCAAGTAAATATTGGGTTATGAAACTGTTAATTGGGAAGGTTAGGTTGCATTATAATATTTGATAAAACAACGCAATCAAAATATAAAAAAAATCGGGTATCGTGAATATCAAAATTCAAGGGTCGTGACTGTTGCCAGAACAAGGGTTGCGACTATAAGCCACCGCTGTGAGGTAAACGACTGGGATATGTTGCGTGGGAAATTGTGAGACAGCTGCCACCACCGTGGAAGTAACCGAAACCAAGCAAATTGTTCTAATTGCAGAGAACTCCCTTCGCTAACTGTCAAGCCGTTTGAGTTCACTGTCCTCATTTTTGGAAACACTAGTGACTAAGGAGAAAAGATATATAAAAGCTAAGTCACCTGGTTTGAATTCAAATTCGAGTTCGGCGGCCTTGAAATTCGACAATGAAAATTTATGTGATAAAATTCAACATTAAATTCGAGAGACTATAAAATTTAAAAATTTAAAAATAAATAGAATTAAATAAATGATAGAAATGAAAATAGTTTATCAAATAGATATTTCAAAAACACATCATCTTCTTCAAAATTTTAAAACTTGTTAATGAAACATAACATTAAAAACATATTAATTAAATACAAGATAGAAATAAAAATAGCATACTAACATGACTAAACTATTTAAAAAACACATTATTGAATCGCGGACTTGTGGAATGGAGTCATTGTTTGAGCGCAGGCATGGGTGGTAGAGGAAGCTAGGAGACGACAGTCTGCAACTCTGCAAACTGTCAATCATAAGTTCGTAACCACTCTAGAGTGAAGACTGAAGTGAGTCTGAGTCGTAACTGTAAATTATAAGTTCAGATGCGGAGGAATGAGCCTTGAGATCGGGAGTCGGGCCTGTTATCCATCAAAGTTGCACTGAGATGGACTTCCAGCGAGCCGCCAAAGTTTGAACATCATTTGTTCAAAATTCAGAGTTCAGAAGTTCAGTCGGTCAAAAAGACCACCCTGTTACTCTACATTTTCCATAAAAAATTGTAATAAGAGGTGTTTGCATGATGAACTTGTAAAAGGTCTTAGCCACCTTAAGTCCTAAGCGTGAGTTATACTCCGGAGTGTTTTTTCACTTACTAATTATATTTTGCCGTTTTCAAGCGATTTATAACTTATGAGTTTTTTCACTCAATCCTCCAGAGCTGGAGTATATGCTCATGGTTAGGCTTGAGCATGGATCTAAGCCTAGTGTCTGATGTATATTACCATGCTAAACATCCTCCTAGAGTCTTATGGAAATGTACTAAGTCCCCCC
>ML777690.1:73815-84831 GCA_009831015.1 Picea engelmannii | reverse complement strand
CAAGCTAGCGCAAGAGATAAGTCTTCCATAAAGTATGCTTTGAGGACAAAGCATTTTTAAGGGGAAGGCAATGTTATGAACATAAATATACATATAAATAGATATTCATAACATAATAATTAATTAATAAATAATAACTATTAATAATGAGAGGACATGTCTCAAAGGACATGACTATTGGTTAAAGGGCACCCCTACGTGGGTATATAAATGAACCCTCATTCTCAATTGTAAATATCTTATCTTATCTTATCTATTCATATTTTATACATTATTCCTACATGGATTACTTTGTTATATTTCAAGTATTTTGGATAATTCTTGTGTGAGCAAATTTTGTTCGTCTCAATGCCTGTGACTTATGAGCCCATGGAGGGCGTACTTCTTGTTGCTGCAGGACCATGCCCGGTGGACAAGTACATATGGGGAGATGATTAGCTCAGACCTCCATGGGGCTAAAAGCCCAACAGATGGATGCTGTGACCCCAACCAGGGGTAAAGAGACACCAAAGGATGGCACCAGGAAGGAAGAAGAATGTTTCCCCCGAGACACTCTGGCAAGCCTAGACCCAGAGGGGTCTTTCCCTTCCACCATGAAATTGGCCCTTGAAGGTCCCTAACGTCATCCAGTTAGGGGTTGGCATGAGGACGGTTTGGTGCTAGTTAGCACGTGTGGCAGCTTTTGAGGCCTAACGTTTCACATTTGAGGCCTAGCGTTCCATGATGAGGGCCTAACGTCACCCTAGAGGGGCATGACGTCATCCCTAAAGTGAAATTAGGGTTTTAATTGTTAATTTTATGTAAAAACTGGATTTTTGATGTAAACTGGCCATGCCGGCCTTTTGTGACCTAAAAGACGATTAAAAGTCATTTTCTTTCATTGTCTAAATAAGAGATAAAACTCTTGTATTTTTTAATCATTCATTCATCACTTTAGTGTGGGTCTGAAATTCGGCCTTCCTTAAGAGTTTTTGGCTGAAACTAATGGTGCACACTTCTTGAAGAAGGTAATTTTTAGTGTATTTTGGCTATTTTCATTTGGAGGATCTTCAACTAGGGTGATTTGCATGATTATTGTTGGTGAAGTAAGTGGAAAATCTACATTTTTTTATTGTGAATGAATGTTTATGGTTAATTTACTTATTTCATGTCTAAGATTATGAAATTTCTTGCTTGAAACCCTAGGGGAAAGACATATGTTACTATCTGTTTCCCTACAATCTTCCATGTGCTAAAATTTCTTGAAAGACACCTAACTTGAAGTAGATACTAGAGCCCTACCATTGTAGCACTCTAGTAACCCTACTTCCATTGCCCAATTACATAGTTTATTACAAATTTGTTCAAGGAAAGAGAAAATTGCTAGGGCCTAACCCTTGTTACTTTCTAGCAATTTTCTCTTGAAAGTGGATTTTTGAGGCCTTGGGATACCAACACCTCTCTTATCCTCTCCACCCCTTTATCATATCATTATCATTGCTATCTTTCCTTTAAGATTGCCATTAGTGACTCCATTTACCCTAGAAAGGCACTAGACTACCATCTACAAGTGGTGATTGATCAAACAAACACTCATACTCTTATCCTTGAAGCCTTTACTAACATTTTCTAACCCGAAATTAGACTAACTCCGAAGCTAACTTGCTGCTGTAGCAAAACATTGCTACAACCATACAAACATACATTAATTTGACACATTTACCTACATAACTTGCACTAGAACCATTCAAAAATCAATTGTGATAATTGCTAGTGATTCTACTAGGTAAGTGCTAGTTTTGTATGTGGTTTTCTTGCACTTTTGACCATTTAAATTTTCTGTTGTTGCAAAAGAATGCTACAACCATCTAATTGCAACAAATTCTCTACAAAAGTGACATTAAGAGCTAGCTAAACATTGCCAATTTTGCTTGTGACAATTTACTATCAATTTGCCTAGTCAAAGTCACTTTTTATTGTCTTTTTCAAGCAATTTCAAGGCATAAATCTTGTCGCTGTTACAAAATATTAATTGCTGTTATAAACTGTTGCATTGCTGCACATTCATAATCAACTAGCTTACTTTATGAAGGTTTATTGTCTTATGAAATACTAACAATCATTTGGTACTTGGAAAGTGCCTTGTTTGCCTTGTTGTCTTGTTCTGGGCAGGTACATAATAATATCTATTTGCTTCATCCTTTAAGACATAAAACAAACCTTTGATTTGAGTGATCTGTGAGAGGGGAAGGATTTCCTTGTGATTACTTGCGTTAGCCTTCTCAAAACCCCCAGGTCACCGGGGACGTCTCCCCTGGAGTAGTCTTGACATACTCCTAAATAGAAAGGGATCTTCTATTAAGGTGACAGTGATAGGTTATTCCTAGTTAAGCCAATTCTGTATCCACTTGCCTTGGGCTTTTGGGCAAGTACAAATTGTGCGATAACAGGGCCATTATCTTAGGATAGGAGCCCATAATTTTTAGCAATAAAATCAAACTCAGAATTGGTTTTCCCACAAGGGTTTTTCTAGGGGTGTTTACCCGAAATCTCTTGTGCAATGTGTTATGGTTTTTAGTGTTTTGTGCTTCCACTATTTATTGTTGAGTAACCTAGCTATTGTTTAATTCAATAAACATGATTTGTTCGGAATTAACTTCCAGGTGCTAGGTTTACAGAAAATTCAACATGAAGAATGTGCATTTGTGCCTTCTTTGACCAAGTCAAACTTGAAATCCTCATTCTAGAAAGGGTGCCCTTGACACTTGTGCAAATGGGTTTTCATCAAATCCATGAGATCTTCTCAAGATGTGTGCAAATGGGTGCCCTTTAACCAAGTCAAACGGTCACTAGTCACTTGCAAGGTGTGAACAAGGTGATGCAAGAAGTGGATAAGTCTTCATAGTGGAGTGCATCAGAAGTGGACAAGTCTTCATATTGGAGTGCACCACCTAGGGATTAGTGCATGAGTGGATAGGCTGGATGAGTTGGATGGATGAGGTGGAAGGCTAAAACCTTAGGGCGCACAGATAAGAAGCTCCTAATCAAACATGAAGACCAAATAAATCCTCAAAACTTGGGTCAAAGGATAAAGATGTATCATGAAAAGGTTATCACATGTGAACAAGGATATTATGAGGCTAGGGCGAATTAGCTTTTTGTTATTTGTTTTTGCCTCAACATATGTGCCAAAGGGGGAAGTACTAACTTAAGTTGTGTGCTCTATGGACATACGGTTATGTTCCCTCGTGAATTTAGGAATTAAAGTTAGGGAATTAGGCCTCAATGTAATGTTCATGACTTGGCTAGTCTAGGAAACACTGCTAATGTGTGTGTAGGATTAATCATTTACAACATATAAATGATCATACGAATAACAAATGCGACAAAGGATTGCAAAGTTTATATTATGATATCTCTGCGGAGTACAAAGGCCGAATGCGGCTAAATAAAATGACAACACTCGGCTAGATCAAAAGACAAAAGGATCTTAGCCGAAATACAATAAGCAAACTAAATGATAATACCCGGAATAGGTGAGCACTACGGGATCAGTGGATGCGCTGGAACTATGACAGCTCGTACGGTAACTCTTGGAAGTCTGGAAAGTTCGCCCTGGCGGCTATACCTCTAGGAATGACCCAGAAAGTGTCACAAATGATGCGCCCTGCTCTAGTTCTCAGCACTGGTAACTGTCAGATCCCTCTGCTGGTGGGTTTGGACCTCGGATGGATCCCCCTAGGGGAATGCGCCCCTCTCTCACTGGCAAAATGTGCCCTAGTGATTCCACCGTCAGAATCGGGTGAGATGTATCTCAAAATGACCGCCTTGGTCTACTGGGAAATAGGTTGGAAGGGTTTCCCCGAATCTGACCTGATGCTCGCTCGGGAACCCCGAATGTATTCGCCAAAAGTGTCGCACTTCTAAGTCTGGAAAATGCGCCTCAGATGATTCCTCTGTCGGAATCTGACAAGGAACCAGGCAAAAGATGCGCCTTGCCTTCCTCTCAAATGGGTCGGAGGGAAATCTATGAATTCTCCCTGGATGAGACAAGTCGATTCCCTAAACCTCCTCAGGAGCTGTGCCATCACCCTGGATAAGTGTGCCCTTGCTGCTGAACCCTGCGTAACTGTTGCTGAAGAATGATGGAAGACCTGTGTGATCTTCCCGGTGACTAGGGTGTGTCTCTCAACACCGAAATTAGCCAACTGGTGTCTTCCTCTTGGAATCCACTGAACTATCTCTCCTGAGATGCGCTTCTCTCCTCAATGACAAGTCATAATCTGCATAATGACGAATTAGGTCGCTGACTCTTCTCTTATAGCTTTCCAAAACCCTAATTCACTGCTGAAACCCTAATTCACTGTTGACTTCTAATTTTAGCTCATTTGTTCTATTTTTAGCTCATAATGACTTAAAAGCGCTTTTAACCATTTTTAGCTCAATGTCACTTTCCGAACATAACACCTTTGACTGGAGTGACCTCTAGTAACCCTGTTTACCCCTTTTCTGGCCCTGGCTATAGTCTAACGGGGCGGTTTAGACCATTAAACCTCCTCTATGGAGCTCCTATTTGGAAAGGGACATTACAGTCCTCCCTTCCTGAAATTGCTTGTCCTCAAGCAATACTAGTCCAGGGTGCTGCAACACCTGCTTGCTCTCCCAAGTAGCGTCCTCTACTGGAAGCCCTCTCCATCTGATCAAACACTCCCTGATGACCCTGCTCCTCAGTTTCCGCTCCTGGAACTCCAAAACCTCCTCCAAAACCAACTCCAACTGTCCCTCCTCATCCAATGGGGGAAGCTCCTCTGATGTGCTATTGAATTGTCCCATTGCCTTTTTGAGGCAAGATACGTGGAACACGTTATGAATCTTGCTCCCCTCTAGAAGCTCTAACTCATAAGCAACCTCGCCTACTCGGCGCATGATCCTGTAAGGGCCATAAAATCTGGGCTTGAGTTTCTCGGCCCCACTCTTCTTCATAGATGACTGTCTGTAAGGTTGGAGTCTCAAGAAAACCAAATCCCCAACCTCAAAGATGCACTCTATCCTGTGCCTGCCCGCACTCATCTTCTGTCGGTTCTGTGCCGTTTGAAGGTTCTCTTTCAACAACTTGAGAATCTCCTGACTCTCTATGATCCAATCCTTGGCCTTGGGAGCTCTTCTCTCCCCGAAAACCAAGTCTACCAAAGTGGGAGCATCATATCCGTACAATGCTTGGAAGGGTGTCATACCAATGGACATGTGGAAAGTGGTGTTGTAGCAATGCTCTCCTAGATGTAGCCACTTTATCCATGTTCTCTATTGTCCACCTACATAGTTCCTCAAATATCCTTCAACCCACTTGTTGACAATCTCGGTTTGCCCATCTGTCTGAGGGTGATAGCTGGTGCTGGGTGTCAACTCTGTCCCCACCAACTGAAACAACTCTCTCCAGAATGTCCCCATGAACCAACTGTCCCTGTCACTAACGATGTTCCTCGACAACCCATGAAGTTTGAAGACCTCCCTGAAGAATAGATCGACTACCTGAATTGCGCTGTACTCTGTCGGTATGGCATAGAAGTGAGCAAACTTGGTCAATTTGTCGACCACTACATAGATACAGTGCTTACCCTGGACCTTGGGTAGGCCTGTGATGAAGTCCATCGATATACTCTCCCATTTCTGCTCTGGAATGGGGAGTGGCTGAAGTAGCCCTACTGGAAGAGCATGCTCTGACTTGTTCTGCTGGAAATTCACACAGTCATTGACGTGTTTCATAACATCCTGTTTGAGGCCCTTCCATGAGAACCTCTCCCTGATCTGTCGGTAGGTTTTGAAAAACCCCTGATGGCCTGCTAGTGGTGAATCATGAATTGTTGTGAGGATCTTCTTCTTGAGCCCTGAATCTGGCACCAAGTAAACTCTATCCTTGTAAAATATGACATCGTCAATGACCCTATACCTGTCATTCTGTATCTGTCCATCCATCACCTCACAAGCGAACTTGTTCTTGGAATATTCCACTAACAAGTGGGATTTCCAATCTGCTGAAATCTCCATCAAAGAACAGGCCGTAGGTCTCCTCGATAGTGCATCAACCACAATGTTCTTCTTCCCCTTGACATACTCTATGTCGAAGTCGAACGCCTGTACCTTTGTCAACCATTTCTGTTGGCGCTCACTGAGGTCCTTTTGCTCAAGGAAATACTTCAAGTTGTTGTGATTTGTCTTGACCACGAATTTGCTGCCCACCAAATATTGTCTGAATTTGGTCAAGGCATGCATGATTGCCAACATCTCCTTGTCATAAATGGAGTACAACCTCTCGGGCTGAATGAGCTTCCTGCTCTCGAATACAATGGGGTGTCCTCCTTGCCACAAATCCATGAGGAGGACAATCTTGAAGAAGAGTTCCCTGTTGTTTACCAAGTTGGGAGCATGGGAACAAAATATGGAGAACCTGCACCTTTTTACGTTACTCTCCAAATCAATGATTTCCTTCTCCATAATTGTGTGTTTGACCCAGATACCCCTAGGAACATTATAACCAAAAGGGTCATGCACCAATTGGGCCTAAGTATATCACAGCCAAACAGACAAGGTGGTTTTACACGAGGCATCATTAAGGACCTGATTGTTGCTTTCTATGCTTGCCCTGATGCCCCTTTCACTATTGATGTGTTGGTGATAGACGCTTTAAGCAACTGGGGAATTCTACTCCGTAAGGACTTGATAGAAAACTTGACCGGAAGCTTCCAAGACCAAGGGCCCAAAGCTGTCATACCTCATCCCGAAGGGGGATTCTTTACCCTTCACAAAGAACCCATCACATGATGCCTTATCGAGACCCCTGAGGAACCTGATAATCAACTCCTTTGTGTAAACAATGGGATTGAAAGTTGGTTTGTCCAAGGGGCGAATTCAGAGGATGAGCTTACCCAGACACCTGGAGGAATATGGACTTTGGAATTTGATGGAGCTCATTCGAGTTCTGGTTCAGGAGCAGGTATTGTCTTGACAGCCCCATCCAAGGAAACTTTCTATTACTCCTATAGACTTGAATATCGTTGTACAAACAACGTTACTGAATACGAAGCTTTGATTATAGGCCTCAACTTAGCAATCGACAAAGGTGTCACACACCTGGAGGTTATAGGAGACTCGAACTTAATAGTTTCACAAGTGTTGTTAGATTTCGATGCCAAAATTGAAAGATTAAAAAGGTACCGTGACTTCGCAAGATCCATTGCAAAATCCTTTAAGATAGTGTCAATCAAAGCAGTGCCCCGAGAAGAAAACTATGTAGTGGATGCCTTGGCTGTCTCGGCATCCACCTTACAACCTTGTGATGGTCCTCTCCAAAACCTGTGCAAAATGAAAGACATGTTTCAACCATCAGTCCCTGATAACTTGGAACATTGGCAAGTCTTTGAAGACGATAACCAGATCCTTAGATTCATGGAAAATAGTAGAGAATTCACCGATTCACAAGTAAACTTCCTAGCTGATTCCATGGACCTAGATGTAGTAAACCTGCAAAATAACACTTTGCCCAAAGATGTGTCTCTTTAGAACACCTCTTTGACAGACACGATGTTTACAAAAGAAAAAACGCCAAGAAACAAATAGATGAAGCCTTAGAATTTAACATCGCCACTGAGATGGATCCAAGAATGGTCAAAATAGGGAAAGGCACTACTGAAAAGGAGAGAATTGAGATACTAGACCTCATAAGAGAATTAGAGGATACCTTTGCTTGGAATTATGATGAGATGAAGGCCTATAGGGGTGATGTCATCCAACATGCTATACCTTTGACAGAAGGAGCCAAACCTTTCCGACAAAAGTTAAGACATATTAACCTGAAGTTGGAAAACCAGATATAGAAGGAACTCCAAAAGATGGTCGATGTTGGTATCAGAGCCCCCATTAGGTATTTATCATGGATGTCAAATTTGGTAGTCGTTTGAAAGAAAAGTGGTGATATTCGCTTTTGTGTAGATTTCTGAAACTTTAACCAACTATCTCTGAAAGACAACTACCCCCTCCCAAATATGGAACATTTATTACAAAGGGTTACAGGGGCAGGTATGGTGTCCATGCTGGATGGATTTTCTCGATACAACCAAGTCTTACTCAAAAGAGAAGACTAACTTAAAACAACATTTACCACACCATGGGGAACATTCATGTGCTTAAGAATGCCTTTCGGCCTTATGAATGCGGGTGCAACCTTTCAAAGAGCGATGGACTTTGCCTTTAGGGATCTCATTAAAAAAATCATAGAAATTTACCAAGATGATCTCACAGTCGTATCAAAGGAAAGGAGAGACGACATCTCACACCTCATAATTGTTTTTGAAAGATATAGAAAGTATGGTATCTCCTTGAACCCTAAGAAGTCTATTTTCGGGATAGATAAGGGGAAACTATTGGGACACATAGCCTCGGAGGGGGAATTTCTATAGACCCGGAAAGGATCAAATCTATCAAGGATGTACGTCCCCCAACTAACAAAAAATCCCTACAATCCTTTTTCAGAAAAATAAATTTCATTCGAAGATTTGTCCCAAACTTTGCCGAAAGAATAAAAACTATGAGTGCATTACTAAAAAAGGATATGGTGTTCAGGTGGGATGATAAGGCCTGTTATCCCCACTTTTTAGGGATAACCAGGAGATCATGTCTCGAGGCCCACAGGTCCTAGACGTGGAGTACCGAGAGCAGGATTGACCTGAGCATGGCCCTGGAGGGCCTACCTTTTCTTCTTCCATCGTCCTTATCTTGTCAGCAACAGCAGCATCCATCACCATCGGCTTGGTCCTGTATCAAAAGAGGTTCTTGCTCCATGAGGTAATTAGTCCAGGTATCATGGTATGTGTCACATTTGATCATTAAAACCTTTAATATATGCATCTGATCCCTTTTATTTCTAACAACTGCTTGGATCTTACATTTGCCGACTTGACCATGTTTGGGGGGATTGACGGGGTGTCCTAGTTGTTGAAATAATGTAACTGCAAAGTGTATTCTTATTATTATCTGATATATTATTCATTGGATCAATCCCCATTGTGGATTGATCATGTCAACTATTGCAATAGGACCAAATCCCCTTTTGTGGATTGGTCAAATGATAAGTATAATAGGCAGAATAAGAAGTCGGCCCCAGCAGATATTAAAGAGGCCCCAGAATATATTAAAGGTGGTTATAACCACCCAGTTTGAGAAGTTGGCCCTGCAGTGAAGAGACACTTCACACGTGCCAGTCTTGTATAAATAAAGAGGCCAGCGCCTCACTTATACACACAACTCACTTGCTCATTTGAGAGATAAGTTTCGGAATTGCAGTTGGAGAAGAAAGAGAGAGAGTGGCACATCTTTTGGAGAGGATCTTCTGTATTAGCTTGAGTTATCTCTTGGCATTGTATTGGCTATTTATAATAAGGAAGTTTTGCTGGGTTTTCTTCCCCTAGACGGTTTCCCAGGATAAATGTTGTGTCTCTTCTGATTGTGTATTTCTTAGTGATCTTGTCTTTATGTTGCTGTTATCTATTGAAATGCAAAGAACTATAATAATGGCATAAACATTAACATGGTATCAGAGCCAAGCTGAAGAGAACATCTTTCGCAAGGGAAAAACGTCACTGTTGCCGTACCTGCAAATTAGGGCTTTTTGATGGGGAAGCTTTTCAGCCCCAAAACCATCTAGAAAAGTGCGCCCTCCCTCAAGGATTACTTTGGCATCATCAATGCACCTTTTCAGTGGGTGGATCTCTCGGAAAGTGAAACCCTAGTTTCACAAAAGTACCAGAAGTACCAGAAAACCAGTGAACCAGAAGTACCAGAAGTACCAGAGTACCAGAGGTACCAAAAAACCAGAAGCACTAGTCCAGAAATCCGCAGATCAAGTTTGGAAGGGTAAAAGTTGGATTTTCTCAGATCCAAGCACACTAGGCTACTCGCCTCAGCCAAGCGCATCTCTTGGTAAGTTCAAAATTTGATTTTGAGCACTTTCATTTTTTGGTCATTTTCCTAGCTCCAGGTAAAAGATGTCTACAAGCACGAAGCTTGCTGACAAACTGGAAGGCGTGGAAAACTTCCGTGCCTGGAAGTATAGGATCGGCCTGATCCTTGTAGAGAATGACCTAGCAAGATTCATCAAAGAAGAAGTGTCGGAACCCGAAGATGCCACAGAGAAAGCAAAGCATCAAAAGGACACAATCAGGGCCCAAAGAATCATTGCAGATTCAATCAAAGACCACCTGATTCCTTATGTGTCATTAAAGAACACTCCGAAAGAAATGTTTGATGCCCTAAGTAGACTATATGAAGGAAATAACATAAACCGGAAGATGAATCTAAGAATTCAACTAAAGAATATGAGGATGCAGAAAGGAGAAACGATCCAAGAATATTTCTCTAGAATTTCAGAATTCAAACAACAGTTAGAAGCGATTGGAGACACCATAGATGAAGACGAGCTCATAATGACAGCCCTAAATGGTCTCACAAGACCTTGGGATGCATTCACCCAAACGATATGTGCCAGAACGGAGAAACTAAAGTTTGATAGTCTATGGGAAGAATGCATCCAAGAAGAAACAAGAGTAGCTAACCGTGCAGCGCTACTAGCAAGAGATGGTGATCAAGCCCTAGCTACTCACACCAAAAGAGGAAGGAAGAAACCCTAATTCAACAAGGAGACTCATAAAGAGCCTCAACCACAAAACAGATTCAATAATAAAGAATCTCATCCAAGGAGTTTTTAGAAGAGAGGACAACGAAGGGAAAGAGACTACTCATCTGTACAATGCTATCATTGTGACAAGATGGGACACATTGCGAAATTTTGTCCAGCCAGACGAGAAGAATACAAGAGGAAACATAAGAGGCACCATGCCCATGTAGTCGAAGATGAAGAGCCACTTGCAAAGATGATAAGAGAACAGATCAAAGACTATGTCTTAATCTCGGCCCTCTCAGGATCAATAACACATGGAGAGGACACGTGGCTCATTGATAGTGGTGCCTCCAAGCACATGACAGGTC
>ML777690.1:18971-33886 GCA_009831015.1 Picea engelmannii | reverse complement strand
TATATATATATATATATATATATATAATAGACGCTTCTGGGACGCTTCGCTTCCGAGGATTTTTTGAAAATGACGCTCCCGACGCTTCGCTTCCTAAAAACGCTCCCGCTTCGCTTCGCGCTCTGGCAACATTGGTTCTAGGTATTTTATTTAGTGTTTTGCATTGTATTCCAACTAAGGTCACTCGCTACGAGATCTAGCTGAGGGTATTTTCTTTATTTTTCGCATGCTATTTTGTAATTCTCGTTATTTTACTTAATAAAGCTATTGAGTTGTTCCTTGATCCAAAACAATCGCACGCATAGTATAAAACATATAAATATAACCACAAACGCAGCTAGGAACCTTTTTTAAACGCATCCAGAAACCCCCAGAGTATCAAATCTGTAGCCAAATCACCAGCGTAGCAGTAAATATCCAAATCCGAGGGATTTGGGATATTTCACAATGTGGGTTGGGCATTAAATCATGTTGTCTCATTGAGACTTGAAACCGGGTTGGGGTCTGAAATTTCTACACACGGTCCCTCAGATCCTTTTGCATCCTTCATCATGTATGCTGTAAAGTCCACCTTCGTGGCTTTGATATTGTGTTAGATAATGCACATACAGGATTGTTAGGTTCCCACGCTAACTCCCCTTGTTAGTGGAATAGATTGTTACTTAATGTATTGAGGTCCATCTCTATTAAATAAGGTCCCATGAGGTAGTAGAGTGTGAAATCAAGAAATGTAAGTGGCCTCATTAAAGAAGGCCCACTAATTAGTGGTTGAGGCCTCATTAATGGAGGTCCACTAGGTGGTTAGGGTTTTGGTCAATTAGAAACTATATATTGTAGTACAAAATATGTAGTTGGTCATTAAGTGAATATTATTTTATTTGGATTTCTGCTCATGTTGGAGTTTTCCCCCTCGAAGAGGCAAGTGAACATTGCATCAAGTTCTGAATATCAATAAAGGTTTGCTTATTGTTACTATTTCTCAATTCTAGTTTTGTTTATTTCCTTTCTACAGCTATATTTCCTTCTTTCTTGGGCTGTTTATTTTCTTTTTTGCAGCTATATTCTGTCTATTTTGCTCTGAATATTCTATTTCAGCTAACAAGGAACATCACAAGTACCATATAATTATCTAGAGAGAGAAGAGAGAGAAAATAGAGAGATTACTTGATATTATTCAATGTGTGCAAATGACACTACATGATGATGAAGGAGACAATGCCTTGTATAACCACATCATTTCATTAAGACATGACTTAACCTTATTTAACTTAATATTATTTATGACACGTGACTTTAGTAACTTAGGTCATTTAACTTGATTAAATGTCCAACACTTAAGCACTAAATTATTTAAAAATACGTTAACATATCTCCATTGTAATAGGTTAACTCTAACATCATTTACATCCTTGATATCCTTTCATGTTAGAGAAGGTCTCAACAATTTTTTTTTAAATGTTCGATTGTCAATGAAATTGTTAATTTATTTCAATAGGTTTTTCCTTGTTAATAGATTCAATATTTGATTTTGATTTGTGTTAGGTGTGAAGCGGTTCGTGTACGTATCAGCTGCTGATTTTGGGTTTGCATCTTTCTTGTTGCGAGGTTATTATGAGGGAAAGGTGTTGCTCTATTGCTCTAATTGTGCCCTTGTTCTCTTTTCCCTATTTTATACAGTAGAAACAAAAAATGTAGGAAGAAATGGAAAACGATTAAATAAAAAAAGAGAAAAAATGTAGTAGGTATGGGTTAATTACTTGGTTGTTAGTGTGCGTGGAATGAAGTTAGTCTTGCTAGCAATTAGATATTTCACATTTTTTCATTGATTTGTTGGTTGTTTGGATGGAGAAATGGGTTTAATCTTTGGAAGTGCAATAGAGTCTAAGTACAATACCATCATTGATCATTGATCTCTGAACCTTTATGATGTTATACATTTTGGCAGCAAACAACTCATCTATTCCATCATCTCTATAGCTGAATACATCTTGTGCATCTTCGTATTGGATTATAAGAATGTCTAGCCCATTTTCTTTTCAAAGTCTTTCAGATGTTGTTAGTAATCTTGTAATGTCCTATGTGTTATTCGGACACTGTCTTCTTGCTGTTGTCAGCATATGTAAGTTTGTGTATTGACTCTCCGTTCAGATGTTTGGGCTACAGTAGTTTTAGTTTGTTGTCAAACCTGCAATCTATAGTGCTGGTAACTTATAGTGGTTTTATGAATATTATGGGGAGTTTATACACTGTTCAGATTACCCAGAAATGTCCCTTTCTCCACAGAAAAGCATGTAACAGCAAGCATAAAAGAACCACTGAAATACAATTTACATACTGATATAGAACAGCAGAGATTTTATTTGATATTTAAGACAGCAGAATACAATTAAAATCTCAGCAACTATTACAGAACTAAGCAATGATGAACCTGGTATGAGTTGCTGTAGGTTGCCTATGGAAATATGGTAATATTGTGCTTGGAAAGGATAGATTGAGTGCAGCAGTTTCGTTGCTGAAGATACAGGTCTGTAAACAAGTAAATCGACCCAGCAAATAAATAAACAGCAGTCCCAATGTGGAGAAACAATCCTGTAGGTGATGACAGCTTGTATGCAGCCCCTTTACCACTGTAACTTGCCCCAAACAGCACTGAATTCAGCCCCTAAGAAGAGGCGTCCTTCCCACAAATTTTTCGACCCAGATCTAGAGGAAATTGGCCCAATACTTATATACAGTCTTCCAACGCCTCACTCAGCCAGAGAACAAGGGGGAAATGAAAATCAACCCACTATGAAGATAATGCTGCCCAGAAGTGAAGAACTCAGTCCTCACAATAAAATCGCCTCTCCAAACACAGTGAATGCGCCCAGCTCACAGAAATGGGTGTATTAAGGAACCCACAATTTTCTCTAAGGGAAACTCGGCCTCCTTCAACTAGTCGACCCCCTTTGCAACTAAACTTAGCTGCCACCTCTGAAAACTCATCCGCAACTGAAAGAAAACACCGCCACCAAAAGATATCTCAGCTATCAATGGAGCACAAGGAAGAAATCTGAATGATCTCTTCGTTAAATGACTAGCTTGGGTGGATTTGTCTCACCACTGAAACCAATCTCAGAAATTTCTCCTAGGGTTTCCATCCCAAGAGTTCCAAAAGCCTCAATGAGCTCTTTCAATGAAAAAATTAGAAAATGGCAAGACAAGAATGAGAGAGGGCACCCTCTTTTTCCCTTTTTATTCTTTCGTTCATCTTTTTGTGACCTTTTTACCCTTTAATAAGTTTAAGTGACGTTTCATATTCTCAAAGTCATTTAGGTGCTTTTTAACCACTTAATCAATGTCCCTTTTCTGAAATTAATTTAATTCCCGCACCCATGACATTAAGTAAATAATTTAATTTTCTTTTTGTACCCTAACTATAGCTTATGGGAATTACTTAGGCTATTTCGTCAATCCCTAGAGGACTCATTTGGAAAGGGACATTACAATCCTCCCTTCCCGAGATTGTTTGTCCTCAAGTAACTGAAAATTTGGATGCTGCAAGATCTGTTCACTTTCCCACGTGGCACCCTCTGCTGGTAAGTCTCGCAATCTGATGAGGTATTCCCGAATCACCCTGTTACGCAATCTCCTCTCTCAGACCTCAAGTATCTCCTCAGGAACCAGTACTAGCTGCCCCTCCTCATTCAATGGAGGTAGTTGCGCTGAAGTAGTGACCTGTTGCCCCAATTATTTTTGAGACATGAGACGTGAAACACATTATGAATCTTGCTTCCTTCCGACAATTCCATCTCATAAGCCACCTCACCAACTCTTCGAACCACCCTGTAGGGTTCATAAAAATGTGGCTTAAGCTTCTCTGCACCGCTCTTCTTTAGTGAAGATTGTCTGTATGGTTGCAGCCTCAAGAAAACCAAGTTTCCGACCTCAAAAGTGCGCTCGACCCTATGCCTGTCTGCATATAGTTTTTGTTGATTCTGGGCCGTCTGTAGATTGTCCTTGAGAGCCTTGAGTATGTCTTGGCTCTCTTGGATCCAGTACTTGGCTTTGGGAGCCCTGCTATCCCCAAACGCCAAATCAACAAAGGACGGAGCATCGCACCCATACAATGCTCGAAATGGTGTCATGCCTATGGACATGTGATGAGTGGTGTTGTAGCAATGTTCTCCCATATGTAACGACTTCACCCATGCTTTCTACTGCCCAAACACGTAGTTACATAGATATCCCTCAAGCCATTTGTTCACAATCTCAGTCTGGCCATCTGTCTGAGGGTGGTAACTAGTGCTGGAAGTCAACTCTGTGCCAACCAGCATGAACAACTCCTGCCAAAATGCACAAAGAAACCTGTTGTCTCTGTCGCTAACAATGAATCTCGGTAACCCATGGAGTCTGAATATCTCTTTGAAGAACAATTCTACGACCTGTGTTGCCTTGTATTTAGAGGATATGGCGAAGAAGTGTGCAAATTTGGTCAAACGATCAACCACTACATATATACATTCTCTGCCTTGGGCCTTTGGTAGCCCCGTGATAAAATCCATGGATATACTTTCCCATTTCCGCTCTGGGATGGGCAAAGGTTGTAGTAGTCCCGTCGAATGGGTTTGCTCTGATTTGTTCTGCTGACAAGTCACACTCTCTTTCACGTGCTTCAACACATCATCTTTGAGGCCCTTCCAAGTGAATCTCTCTCTGACCTATCTGTAGGTTTTGAAGAACCCCGGATGCCCTACCACTGGCGCATCATGCATAGCCTCCACGATTTTCCTTTTTAGTGTAGATTCTGGGATTAAGTATATAAGGTCTTTGTAGTAGATGATATCATCCACCACTTTGTACCTGTCATCCTGTACTCTGCGGTCCATCACCTCACAAGCAAAAGTGTTCTTGGAATATTCCACCAAAAGCTGAGATTTCCAATCTACTGAAACCTCTTGAAGTGAAAACACCTTTGGTTTTCTGGAGAGAACATCTGCAATTGCATTCTTCTTTTCCTTTACATACTCAATGTCAAAATCACATGCCTGCAGTTTGCTAACCCATTTTTGTTGCCTTTCATTCAAGTCCTTTTGCCTCAAAAAGTGTCGCAAGTTGTTGTGGTCTGTCTTAACCACAAATTTTCCACCTACTAGATACTGCCTAAACTTTGCCAAAGCATGCATGTTGGTGAGAATTTCCTTGTCATAGATGGAATAGAGTCTTTTCGACTTTGTGAGCTTTCTGCTCTCGTATGCTATTTGATGGCTCTACTGCATCAGAACTGCTCCTGTCCCCTCACCCGATGCATCCCACTCAAGCACGAAGGGCTGAGTGAAGACAGGAAGTGCTAAACTTGGGCATGTGCTCATCACTTCCTTCATGCGATCAAATGTCTTCTGAGCCTCTTCGGTCCATTTGAATGCTTCTTTCTTTGTGAGGTCTGTGAGTGGTGTGGCCAACTGTGAAAACCCTTTCACAAACCGTCTGTAACATATGCAAATCTCAAAGAAGCCACGCAAGTGTGTGATATTTTTGGGTGGTGGCCAATCCAATATAGCCTGTATCTTCTCTCTGTGCACCTGCACTCCATGTGCACTGACCACATGTCCCAAGTATAGAATCTTTGTCATGCCAAATTCACACTTCGACTCTTTGACATATAGAGACTGGTCCTCCATGATACTCATGATCACATCCAAGTGCCTCATGTGATCCTCCCATGTCCTACTATAAATCAGGAGGTCATCAAAGAATACCAAGAGAAATTTCCTCAGCTGCTTTTTGAAGATGTGATTCATGCATGACTGAAAAGTAGTTGGTGCATTAGTCATCCCAAATGGCATGACCGAGAACTCGTAGTGCCCATAATGGCATTAGAAATCAGTTTTTGGGATATCCTGCTCTCTCACTCTGATCTGGTGGTACCCTGATCAGTTTTTGGGATATTTTTCGAAGATCAATCTTCGAAAAATATACTGCCTTGTGCAACACATCCAGTAGCTCATCTATTCTGAGAATTGGATACTTGTTTTTAATTGTCTTCTTATTTAGCGCCTTGTAATCAATGCACATCCACATCATACCATCCTTCTTCTTCACCAACACTACCGAAGAAGCAAATGGACTTGAATTCGGCCTGTTGCTGTCCTAATACACACTTGGGTTATCGTGGAAGAAACCTTCAATCCACTTGGTGTGTCCTTGGGGGCAAGACTCGAGTCAAAGTGCTATCACCTGATCCTCAACTCCTCCGTCTAGGCCAACTCCTAGCGAAGCCAAGGGGGGTAGTCCCTATAAAAATAAAACTAAGGCTTTTCTAAACTAGGAAAGAAAAACACTTTAATCTAGGAGTTTATTGCTGAAAATAAAATCAGATCATTCACCATTTGCCATTTATCATCATAAAGAACACTTTGCTCATGAAACATTTATACATCAAAAGGATACAACATCTGCAATATTCAAGAGCATAAAATAAGATTAGATAACATGCATAAATGTAACTGCTCACAAAAGGTAAATTGAGTGTACTTTTAAACCAGTGCCTTAAAGGGAGTCGTGGGCAGTGTAGATCGAAGATTTTATTAAGGTAAATTTTGTAATTAGTGAAAAGTGTTTGGCCCCTTAGGAAGCTTGTTCTCTACTTGGACTTGTTGAGAGTTTACCGAAACCTAATGGTCTCACCAGTAAACTCACCAAAAGTGCTGGATGTACAACACGACGAACCGTCTTACTTCGCAGGTCACTTTCAGGCCTTTTCCTCCCAATGAACTCACAATCTTAAGTGATTGCCCTATTAAACTAGCAAGGTTCAATTACTTGATAAAACTTGAAATAGATAGATCACGAACCCTGCTTTGTAAATGAGGCACTAGCACAAACACTTGGAAGTGAAAGAAATGAATTGCAACAATTAAGTTTATGTACCCTGCTTTGTAGTTGAGAGAAATCAACAAGATACTGCTTGAAAATCAAATATTGTTGCAAAGCTGATTGAAGAAAGAAAATACGTGAAAATCAATTAACTAAATATGCATGAAAATTTGAGAATTAGTTAACATGCATAAAATTTAGAGTGTTGTAGTGTGTTTGATATGTTTGACTTGTGTATTTGATTGTTAGATTTTAAGCATGCACAACTCAAGAAAAAAGACAAAGCAAACCCACAACACAAATCCCCCTAAGGGGATGAAGAACTCGGCACAAAGGGCCCGCTTTTATTTGCACTATTACAATGGAGAACCAGAGTTCTCTTTGAGCTTTTAGCTCTTTTAGAAGAAGAGGGATCCTTATTACTAGATCGTTAAGAAGAATACAAGAAGAAAAGAGAAAAGAAGGAAACTTCGTTTTGATGAAGTCATAACCCCCTAGGGTCCCCGAGAGCCTTGATTTTGCCCAAAACTAGCAGAATCTCCTATTGAACTTGTATTTGCTGCAACAAAACAACAAACAAATGAAGTTATAAACGATGGAAAAAAGTTTAAACAAATAAAAAAAATTATCAAATTTTTTGAAAAAAATTCCAAGGCAAAAAATGTAAATTTTAGGGCTTTTTGAGGCTTTAAACAAACTTAACTTAGGCTCTTTTTAGTGACCTTTGTTTGTTGTTTTAGGACAGAAAACAGTAAACCTCTAAACAACTAGATAAAGAAGTTAAAACTAAGCACAAACTTCGGTCTAAACTATAGATGAAAAGACCAAGAAAATGCCCAAATTTGTCTAAATCTATCCTTTAAAAAATTACAAATTTCAGCCTAGATCTAGCAAAACATGCATGCAAACTTTAGATGTTTAAGAATAAAATATAGACTTGCTCTAACTTGCATGCAATCAAAGAAAGAAAGAGGAAAATAAATTTTATCGGTTTTCTGGAGCTTCCGTCTGAGCCTGGAACTTTGGGCTATGGGGTTCTCTTGGTATGAAAAAGAGGGAGCTTGATCTCAAAATCTTTTGGATGATGACAATGGAAACCACCACCTGTCGATCCTCCGCCTTGAGTAACCTGTAACTATAGACTTTAATCCTGCACAAAACTGTTAAAGGTCTTCCCTACACACATAACTCATAAACACATGTTAGATTTAACCGAAAATAAAGCATTCATTGACGAATCTATGAAGTAAAGAAGAAGTAAGATAAATCAAGCTAGATTACTCTTACCCTATTATATGATAGCATACCTACAAGGCTTTGACAATTAAGCATAAAATTAAAATGTAAATCAATACATGTTACCTTATAAAAAAATTTGCATTTAGGTCAAGACAACCACACATTTGAGTCCACACCAAGATAGCTCCAAAGACTTTTTATTCCAAATGCTTACAACAATGTTACAATAGCTTCTTCGCCCAAGACTGAACTCTCTAATGGAGAGGCCGACCCTTTCTTATATATGAATAAGAGGTGATAACTCCAATGAAGAGGTGCGCTAGGGTTAGGTTTAGGGTTTAGGGAATGCGTGGGGATGAATGTAGTTATGCATGAGTGGAAGAGTAGATACGTGGGAGTGAAGGGGAGTGGAGTGGAGAGGTGTTAGGTAAAGGCGAGTGGAAGGGGAGTGAAGGCAAGTGATGGGAGGTGTGAGTGGGAGTAAGGGGGAGTAAAGGGTGAGTTAAAAAATGCGTGGGCCCTTTAGGATATGTGCTAGGGTTTGGGAATGCGCTACCTAGGAGAGGGAGTCGAGTTCCCACATTGGGATCTCCTCCTAGTCCACCTCATCTTTAGTTAAGTCGACCTCACCTTAGCTAACTCGCCTTAGGCCTTTAGTCAACTAGGGACATAAAAAAAACATGTTTCCCAGTTCTCCTTAATTTTAGGAGATTAATTAAATTACCCCTTTTCCATAAATTTCGAGTAAAATTGATTTTTTAGTGATAATAATCACTTTTTAGTCTCGAAAGATGGGAAATAAGGGTTTACATGATACTCTGGACTGGAAAACGACTGTAAATATGACATCTGACAATGTTTGATGCCATATTTTTTACATTTATTGACTCAGAATTAATAAATTCCATTTTTGCGGGAATTTAATTAATTCACTGAAAACTTAAATAAACCCTATCAAACCTAGCCGCAATTTCCAAATGACTCAGACACTATGTCCTAGTATGAACTTATATACATTCAGACACTAGACATTGGATTTTCTATGCCAAAACCTGCTTTCCAGCACATACTCCGACTTTGGAGCTAAGTCTTTTGAGTGAAAAAACTTAGAAATGATTTTTTCTTCTCACTAAGGCAAGCGGAAAAAATAATTAACAAGTAGAAAAAAACACTCCAAAGTATGTGCTTGCTCCTGGTCTTGGGTGGCCAATAGCCTTTTACAATCTCTCATACTTAGGACATTTATTACAATGGTGGAAATGCGAAAAACAGGGGTCTTTCACAAGACCTGCTAAACTCTAAAATCTGCAAATATGAGCACTGATTGTTCATTCTCTGGCGGCTCTTTAGAAAATCCAGCTTGTGCAAACTGGTGGATAACACGGCCTAATATGCCCCATCTCCAATAACTCTTTAATGGCCTTTTCGATCTCATCCTTGAATTTCTTAGGATGCCTGTAGGGAGTGGTGATTACTAGTTTGTGTTAAAATTTCTCTTAAGCAGTTAAGTGTAATCAATATTCTTTAACTTTTAACAATTAGAACAATAACTGCATGCAACAAGATCACTGAAAGAAAGACATCCACAATATACACAAGATTTATCCTGGGAAACCCTCTTGGGGGAGAAAACCCAGCAAAGCTTCTTCAATATAGATTCATCAACAAGTACAACGTCTCTCTCCAAGAGAGATCTCACAAAACAGAAGATAACCATAAGATAGACTAGAAACCCTAACTATAATAGAGTAGCGCACCAATAAACCAAGATAGGCCTCCAACAGATAACTAAAACCCTTCACCAAAACACCCTTACTTTGTAGTTGCGTCTCCTCCTCAAACTTGCGCACTTTTCCTTGAGAGAGAGAACTTGTGTTGTGTGTGTTCTCCAAGTGAGGCCCCTAGCCTCTTATAAATATAAGTTGAGCCACCCGGAAATTAGGTCACGATCGACTTGTACAAATGTCACTTTCTAATTTGCATTTTACTTTTACAAAGGTATTGTTATCGCACAATCTGTACTTGCCCAAAGCTCAAGGCAAGTGAGTGCAAGATTGGCGTAACAGGGGGTGACCTATCACTGTCACCTTAATAGGAAACCCCTTTCTGTTTAGGAGTATATCAAAGTTACCCCAAGGGAGACGTCCCCAGTGACCTAAAGGGCTGATAAGACTAAGGCAAGGATGCAAGAAAATCCCCCTCTCACTGGTCACTTAAGTCAAAAGGTTCTTAAGGTCTTTAAGAGATGAAACAACGGTGAAAAATTGAGTGTACCTGCCCAGAACAAGACAACAAAGAAAATATGCTTTCAAGTACAAAAATATGATGCTAGTGCTTCTTAAGACCATGAACCTTCAAAAAATAGGCTAGTTGATATAAATTTGCAGCAATGTAACAGTTTACAACAACAATAAGTATTTTGTAACAACCGCAAAAAATATGCCTTGAAATTGCTTGAAAAAGACAAGAAAATGTATCTTTAACTAGGCAGAATGATAATTAATTGTCGCAAACAAATTTGGCAATGTCTAGCTAGCATTAAATGTCACTTTTGCAGAGAATTTGCTACAGTTAGATGGTTGTAGCAATCTTTTGTAACAACAACAAATTCTAGTGCTCAAAATTGCAAGGAAACACCATGTAAACTTAGCATTTGTCTAGTAGATTGATTGGTAATTGTCACAAGCAATTTATGAATGAGCTAAGTGCAAGTTATGTAGGTGAATGCAACAAATTAGTATGAATTAGTATGGTTGTAGCAGTGATTTGCAACAACAACAAATTAGCTAAGGAATTAGTCTAGTTTAGGGTTAGTAAAAGTTAGCAAAAGCTTCAAGGAAAAAGGTTTGAATGTTTGTTTGATCAATCATTCACTATAGTGAGTAGACTAGTGCCTTTTAGGGTTTATGGAGTCAACAATAGCAATGACAAAACTTGGAGAAAAGTAGCAATGATAATACTTGTCAAAGGAGAAGGGATGGATGGAGGAGGTGTTGGCACTCCAAGGCCTCAAGCATCCAAATCGTAAAGACAAAATTGCTAGAGAATTAGGAATCTTAGGCCCTAACTAATCTTCCTTCCTTAGACAATTCAAATAATGTATGCGATAGACAATTAGAGTGAAACTACTAGAGTGCTAGCACTTTAGGGCTCTAGTAGCCACTTCTAAACAAAGTGTACTTGAGAAATTTAGACAAGTAGAAAACTATAGAGAGAAATAAGTAACTTATGTTTCTCTCCTAGGGTTTAAGCAAACAATTTCATAATCTTTAACATGAAACAAGTAAAATTTACCACAAGCATTCATTTACATAAACAAATTGCAGATTTTCTACTTACTTCACCAAGAATAATCAAGCCAGACCCTAGTTGAAGATCTTCCACCATGAAAAATAGCCAAGATACACCAAAATATGTCTCTCTGTGGTGAACTAACTCAATTCACTTATGTAAACATCCAATGTAAATAAGACAGTAAGTTATAATCCATAAAGGACAATAATAAATGTATATAAGAATATCTGAAATAATGAGATATATGAGATGATATTACAATGAGGATGAGGGCTTGTATATATATACCCACACAGGGGCGCCCTTTCATAAGAGACATGACCTTTCATATGTCATGTCTCTTCATAATTAATTATTAATCATTAGTTATTTATATTATTAATTATTACCTATTTATATGTATTTTTATGTTCATAACATTGCCTTCCCCTTAAAAATGCTTTGTGCTCAAAGCATACTTATGAAAGACTTATCTCTTGCTCTAGCTTGTAATATTGTGTCATAATTCTTCATTCTTGAACTAGTGATTGTTGAGGACTTGAGTTGATGGGACCTTCTAATCGTTGAGCAGAACTGTGGAATTGTAAAAGAGTCAGCCCACCCTAATTCGATCTTCTGCGAAACTGGGTGTTTATAGGGTTCTCGTCTTGAATAATATTGATATTCTGACTGGTTAATATATTTTTTCTTATGATTTGGATGTTTATAGGGATTTCTTATAACATTACTTTCTTTTATCATACATGTAGCATTTTCTTCTTTTAACTTCGATATATGATTTTCTTCACGTGTAGATGTTGCTTTGTTAATGGCTGAATTTTGATTAGTAAGTATATTTGGAGCTTCCATCGTTTGTACTTTGACATTCGACGCTATCTTTTTTTTAGTTGATTTTCCAGCTTCTTGAGCGGTACTTTCTTCATTACCTGATTTGTTGATATATTTAATGTCTGGGTCTTCAAGTTGCTCTTCTTTCAACTTTTTGATTTGTTCTAGTAGCTCCTGATTAAGGTTCTTCAAAGGAGAATTTTCTTCTTCTTTCTCTGAGAGGTTCTTCTTCAATTCCTTTTCGAGATCCTCCTTTTCTTGTTCCAACTTCGAATCACATTGTTTTTTTTTTCCTTGACTTCTTGATCTGTGTAAGTAGTTTTTGACTGTGGTCTTTTAAGCAAGAAATTTCTTCGTTTTTTTTCCGCAATAACTTCGTCAAATTCTTTTTGCATCCTTTGCATTGCTTTTTAATTTTCTTCACATATTATTTCTGAGATATCGTTAAAGTATTCTGGTTTTATGAAATCTGGCTCCGAGGTAGTGTCTTGTAATGTTATCATTTTTTTCCTTATAGGGAAATGTCAGAAACTTTTTCTCCATGTTTAATATGAAGGTACCTAGACTTTTAAACCAGGATAACCCGATGACGATGTCAACTTCTTCTTGATATATAGTTGTAACATAGAATTGAGATATATATTGATATTCATCAATGGTCACTTGTAACTCCTTAATTTGAAAAATATCCTTCTTTTCAATTATATTCTGCTTTGGAATTAATAATTGATTTGCCAAATCAATATTAATGTAATTTTCATTATAATCTAAGTTGATAATGATGTTAACCTCACTTCCTTGAATATTGCCCTTTAATGTTGAAAAATCATAACATGCCACTGGGCAACCTTCATAAAAAAATCTTCCTCCTTCCATTTTTTGGAATTGTATGTTTTATAATCTTGAATTGGAACAAAGAATTTGTTTTTATAATCCCCTTCACTTCTTGTAATATTTTATTATATATATATATATATATATATATATATCTCAAGCGAATGTATTTTTTTCTATTCACACTTCCTTAATTCTGCGTGCCTTAATATAATATTTTTTTCTAAAGTAATTCAATCCTTCTACTTTATGTTGGCAGTTAATACCCAAAGAGCGATGTTGTTATTGTTTGGTAACTATTTCTTAGAACGTCACAATCCTATCCACGGGGCTGTTCGACATTGTTTTTATTTTTTATTTTTATTATGGTGAATAGTGTTCAGTCGTGCACTAATATGCGAGCTTTTTAAGAATTGTTCTTGAAGTGGCGTCTTGGGTATGATGTTGACAGCACAATGATGCTAAGAACATGCTCCCAACCAAATGTGACAGCCATTCCCTACAGTTGGCGGTGGCTGATCCAAGTGGACAACCAGTTCTAGCCCATTTCTTATGCAAGTCCCCCTAGATTATTTTTTTATCACTTGAGTTGTGGCCTTAATTTCTTGATATGACCTCAATCTCTAGTATTTCAAATCATGAAGACGATATATAGTAGCTTGGACCCGAAATGTCTTGACCGTAACTGAGTGAATGTGCCTTTGCAAATTGGAACGATTCCAGAAAACCTAGCCCCTTTTTGCGATCTATAGGCATAAATTAGTTCTATGGAACAATGGTGATGTCCACCCAGAATTTTCAACACCTTTTTATTTTCTATAGTTTCTCAACGGATTTGTTTTTCACTATTTTAAAGGAATGTTTTTGATTTCTTTATTATTATTATTATTATTTTGCAGCTAGTGACCTACCATTTCGATTTGTCACACTTGGACTTTTAGAAATCTACTTGATTTTGATATATCTTCCTCTGATTTTTATTATTTATTTATTTATTTTTCTCTTTTTTCTTCTCTTGAGATCTGGTACTCTCTTTCTTCTGATTTCGTGCAACGGAATAACTTTTTAACTTTAAATGGTTAAGGGCCAAGTTTTTGGTCAAAGCCCTGAATGATTAGAGAAACTCTGAATGAAGTACTGTAGTTGTGGCCAATAGCCAATAGATATGTTGCCAAGGGCAATGTAATTTTAACCAATGGTCATGTTGACCGCCTCTTCAACTAGGGGGTCAACTCCATATACCTTGAAGATATGCATCATCAGATGCAAACATGTCGAAGACTTTTTGATTCTACAGGGCATTTTTTGCTCCAGCACACAGTTTTGTAAGCGGGATTACCGCACCCCTGCACGGGTTTATATTGTAATAAGTCTACATGGATCATGTTAGGTCAATTGCCTTAGGGTTTCTTCATTAGGAGAGTTCCTTTCGCTGAGTGTTTTTTATCCTCAGGAGCTTAATGTGGCCTAACCAGTCGGGTTAATCTCCCTTGATTTTTTCACTCCCACCCAATAAATCCTCCAAAGTGGTGAAAGGCGTTCTAATGAAGTTATTCCTAGGTAGCTAGTGTTTAGGAATGTTGTAAATGACCATGTAAGACAGCACGCGAAATTTTGCGGAATTCCGTCAAGTATAGCTAGGTTTTTTTTAAGGTTCCGAATTAATTAATTGATTAATTAATTAATTAATTCTGAGTAATTAATGTAAAACTTAGGTCTCGAGATTTGCAATAGGGGTATTTGTACTCAAAAGAAAGCTAATGAGACCCCCTGCACCCATGGACCAAGTTTCAACTCAATCGGACAAGTTTTGCTAGGTTGTTTGTCCACTTAGGAGTTTTTTGGGAAAATGGCGGTTTTAATTG
>ML777689.1:2460663-2555773 GCA_009831015.1 Picea engelmannii | reverse complement strand
CCTTCATAAATGCCAAAAAGACTAGTCAAGGACTCATTAATGCACATGTTTGTTTAGATTGTGTAGTGGGTATATGTAAATTTTGTTCAACCCATCAATTATTAATAACATTTATTCAGTAATGCTATGCTACCAAAATTTTGCCTAGAAAGTAATGCTATGCTACCAAAATTCCTCTAGGGAGACTTGAAACCATTATTCTTTTGCCTTCACCATCTATGAGAGTTTATTGCACATTCCTACCCAAATTTTGGGTTAGAGAACACAAGGAGACAAAGAACCCTCCCAAACCCAATCCCACAAACATTTCGATGCCATGTCGTGCCTTTCCATGCCATGCCATTGTCAAGCCATTTGCATTCCTTTCCAAGTCATTCCATGGAATGCCATTGCCATTTCCACGCCATTGTCAAACCTTTCCATGTGATACCATTTCCATGCCATTGCCATTCCTTTCCAAGCCATGCCATGTCATTCCATTTCCATGCCTTTCCATGTCATGCCATTTCCATGCCAATGATATGCCTTGCCAAGCCATGACATGTCATTCCATTTCCATGCCTTGCCATGTCATGCCATTGTCATGCCAATGTTATTCCTTGCCAAGACATGCCATGGAATGCCATTTCCATGCCAATGCTATGCCTTTCAAAGGCATGCCATTGCCATGGCATGCTATTTCCATGCCTTTCCAAGCCATGCCATTTTCATGTATCTTCCCATGCCTTGTCATGTAGTTTCCCATTTTAACCTATATAACAATAAATATATCTTTCCATTGTCATGCCATGACATTTCCATGCCTTACCAAGCCAATAAATGATATTAACTAAGTCACAACAGGATAAATATAGCAACCCATAACACAAGTAATCATTAAATGAAAGGGGGTTGAAAATGCAAGCCTAAACTACGGTTTATATAACAAATGCTTACTAAAATGCAAGATGACACATAATAGCCTAGAATATTCAAGACATCATTGGTATGGTATGGTATGCATTGTATGATATGGTATGCATGCATTGTATGGTATGGTATGGTATGGTATGCATTATATGGTATGGTATGCATTTCTTTTCCATTGTATGGTATGCATTGATAATGGAAATGGTATGCATTGGCCATGATATGAATTTCCTTGCCATTGTATGGTATGCATTGACAATGGTATGGTATTGTATGGTATGCATTGGCAATGGCATGCATTGTATGGAATGGTATGCATTGTATGGAATGGTATGCATTGGTATGGTATGGTATGCATTGTAAATGGTGTGCAAAAGAAATAACAATGGCATGCATTATATTTTCATTGTATGGTATGCATTGGCAATGGTATGGTATGCATTGCCTTTCCATTGCCTTGTATGGTATGGTATGGTATGTCTTGCCTTGCCTTGCCATTTCCTTGTATGGTATGGTATTGTATGGTATGGTATGCATTGGTAATGGTATGGTATGGTATGCATTGTATGGTATGGTATGCATTGGTACTGTATGGTATGGTATGAATTGGAAATAGTATGCAAAGATAGTGGAAATGGTATGCATTGCCTTGCCATTGTATGGTATGCATTGGTATGGTATGAAAAGGTAATGAAAATGGTATGAATTGGAAACTTTATGCATTGGCAATGGTATGCATTGCCTTGCCACTATATGGTATGCATTGGTGATCGTATGGTATGTATGGTATTCATTTCCTTGCCATTTCCTTCTATGGTATGCATACCATTTCCAATGCATACCATTTCCTTTGCATACCATTGTCAATGCATACCATTGCCAATGCATACCATTTCCTTTGCATACCATTGTCAATGCATACCATTGCCAATGCATACCATTCCCTTTGCATACCATTTCCATTGCATACCATTTCCAATGCATAACATTGCCAATGCATACCATTGCATACCATTGCCATACACATTGTCATTGCATACAATTTCCAATGCATACCATTTCCATTGCATACAATTTCCTTTTCATACCATTTCCTTTGCATACCATTTCCATACACATTGTCATTGCATACCATTTCCAATGCATACCATTGCATACCATTTCCATTGCATACAATTTCCTTTTCATACCATTTCCTTTGCATACCATTGCCAATGCATAACAATGCATACCATTGCATACCATTGTCAATGCATACCATTTGCATACCATTGCCAATGCATACCATTTGCATACCATTGTCAATGTATACCATTGCCTTTGCATACAATTTCCAATGCATACCATTGTCATTGCATACCATTGTCAATACATATCATTTCCAATGCATACCATTGGATACCATTGCATACCATTCACATTTCATTTCCATACATACCATTGCATACAATTTACTTTTCATACCATTTCCTTTACATACCATTGCCAATGCATACCAATGCATACCATTGCCGATGGATAGCATTTGCATACCATTGTCAATGCATACCATTTCTTTTGCATACCATCTCCAATGCATACCATTATCATTGCATACCATTGCCAATACATACCATTTCCATTGCATACCATTGGATACCATTGCATACCATTCCCATTGCATTTCCATACATACCATTGTATATCATTGTCAATGCATACCATTTCCTTTGCATACCATTGCTAATGCATACCATTTTCATTCCATACAATTGCCAATGCATACCATTTCCTTTGCATACCATTGCCAATGCATACCATTGCCTTTGCATATCATTGTCAATGCATACCATTTCCAATGCATACTAATGCATACCATTTCCTTTGCATACCATTGCCAATGCATACCAATGCATACCAATTACCTTTGCATACCATTTCCTTTGTATACCATTTCTAATGCATACCATTTCCTTTGCATACCATTGCCAATGCAAACCATTTCCATTGCATAGCATTGTCAATGCATACCATTTCCAATGCATACCATTTCCTTTACATACCATTTTCAATGCATACCATTTCCAATGCATACCATTGCATACCATTGCCTTTGCATACCATTGCATACCATTTCCTTTCCATACCATTGCCAATGCATACCAATGCATACCATTGCCTTTGTGTACCATTTCCAATGCATACCACTGCCAATGCATACCAATGCATACCATTACTATAACGTCACCAACCACCAATAGGCCAGGTAACGTCACTACACGACATCTCTCTTAGCTCTGATACCAATCTGTAATGTCCCCATCCATCTCAACCTCTTCCGAGAAATGCTACCCAAACAACCTTATCCTTTTTCAACTAGCTCTGATACCAATTTGTGATGCCCCAACCACCAAAAGGCCGAGCAATGCCACAGAGGAACACACACACACACACACACACACACACACACACACACACACACATATATAACATGCATTTCTAATGAATTTAAAACAAATAACATAGAATTACTACTACCATACAGACTCAAATGGAATTGAAAATAATTCCTACATGCAACGAAACACATGATAACATTTCAAGAATCACAAACATGCATAACATACATAATTAGGCACATAAATGATACTTATCTTTTAACTAGAGAAAAACCACCAACTGCGTGCAGACCTTCCACGAACCTCCTAGCCTTAGATCACACTGCTCATCACTCTTAGCAGTGGGTCACCCTCGAGTTGGGACTAAACTCCACCGGACAAGGGATTCCTAGGCTAGGCAAGGTCAATAGGAAAGTCACACAGTTTAAGAGGAAGGATTCTCTCCCAGAAGCCACTTACGTTCACTACTCACAGAATCTCATTCCCCACATGCCTGTCGCACCCCAGGAGTATACACCTTCACTGTCACACAGTCCATTGACTGCTCCACCTCCCTTTTGGGCCTTTAGCAACAACCCAGACTGGAATTCTTAGAGCTATGTAGCAGCTACGGGACTCCCTCCAGGAGAATACACTTCCCCAACACACTCTCTCATCTGGAGAGAGTTACTCACAGGCCTAACAACCTGTTTCTTCAATCCACAACAACCTCTCTCACCTGGAGAGAGAGTTTCTCACAGGCCCGACAACCTTCCTCTTCAACCATGGGCTTGAAAACCCACCTCTTAAAACCACAATAGCTAAGTCGGGTAAAGAAAGGGACGGTTCAATAAATTATAGAGGTGCAAAATGGACACGGGTTCAACAATGGCGGAAATGGCTGGCTGCGTGCTTGCTCAGTGCATGAGTGAACTCATAATGAGAGATGGGGCAGACTGGTCTAGCATAGCAGAGATGATGAGAGCACGAGAGACAAAACTGTCTGTGAATGAACCCCCTTGCGTTAGTGAGTGTGTGTGTGCCCAACATCAAGAATTTCCCCCTAAAGTCTACATGTTCCTGAGCTGACACCTATCTCTCATGAAGCATGTTCCTTCCCCTTTGGAAGTCACCTATCCTCCCTAAGGAACTTAGGATAAAAACATATCCTTTTAAACAACTTTTGGAATAGCAATAAATTATTATTCTCTTAGACTTAAGCCCTTAGGAATAGCCCCTCTTTCCAACCTCTCATCCCCCTCTCCCTTACCC
Source organism: Picea engelmannii (assembly GCA_009831015.1). Taxonomy (NCBI): domain Eukaryota; kingdom Viridiplantae; phylum Streptophyta; class Pinopsida; order Pinales; family Pinaceae; genus Picea; species Picea engelmannii. The sequence continues at coordinate 2,551,235 of ML777689.1, read as the reverse complement.
AGCCTAGTGGAGCTTATTCCCCCATTCTCTTTTATCATGGTCGATCTACACGCAACAATGTTTTTATATTAATAATATGAATATTTACATGTACAAAACAAGCTCCTGGCCTTTAACACCTAGGCTGTTCGGCCTACAAACACATAAGCCTACCAACTTATAATTTCTCAGCTCACCAGCCTAAAAAACATGTTTACAATTCATAATTACAACTGGGGCTTGTCCTAGGGATATTACAATCCCCTCCCCTTATTTTTGCACTGTCCTTAGTGCAACTTATTTACACAACATCAACAAGATTTTCAAAATCTTCAAAAAGATGAGGGTATTTAGCCCGCATAGCATCCTCATGCTCCCATGTTGTGTCCTTAGGTCTGTACTAGGTCCATTGTACCTTTACAAGCCCTATGGATTGATTCTAGAGCTGTTTTCTCTTCCGGTCCAATATGCATACCAGATGCACTTGTAAGACGCCTTATTTCTCCACCTGAATCACATTCCAATCAATAACATGATTAGCATCAAGTATATATTTCTTAAGCAATGAAACATGAAACACATTATGTACAGTCATGGATTCAGGAAATGCAAGCATATATGCAACTGGTCCAATCCTTTCTAGGATTTCAAATGGCCCACAATATCTGGCTGCCAACTTGGAACAATTTCCCAGCTTCAGGGAACTTCTGTTGGCTTTCACTTTCAAGAAAACATGATCACCCACTTTAAACTCCATGTGGGTTCTATTCTTATCAGCGCAACTTTTCTTCCTGTCTTGGGTAGCCTTCAAATTCTGCTTAATCTACAACATCTGCTCTTCCATTTCCTTGAGCAACTCTGGCCCAACCACTTCCCTATCAACTGGGTTGTCCCAACTTATTGGTGTGTTTCACTTTCTGCCATAAAGTGCTTCGAACAGGCTCATCTTCAATGATGCTTGATACCCATTATTGTAGGCAAATTATACTAAGTGTAGATAATATTCCCATTTAGATGGTTTGACCATCACATACATCCTTAACAAGTCCTCTATCACTTGGTTCACCCTTTTTGTTTTCCCATCAGACTCAGGATAATAGGCCGTGTTTAAGTTCAAATTCGTTCTGAACCCTTTGAATAACCCTTTCCATAATTTTGAGGTAAATTTTAGGTCTTTGTCAGACACAATTGTCTTGGGAATATCGTGCAATCGTGATACTTCCCTCATATAGATATCGACAACATTAGTTGCCTTATGAGTAGTCTTCAATGGAATAAAATGGGCATCTTTCATAAGCTTATCCACCACCACCATGATGGAATCATGTTGCTTATTTGTTCTGGGTAATCCCGTGATGAAATCTATTGTCACCACTTCCCACTTCCACTCAAGAATGGGTAATGGTTGTAGCAACCCTGCTGGGTGACTATGTTCATCTTTGACCTTTTGACACTCCATACATCTGGTGATGTATTCTGCAATTTCCTTCTTCATACCTGGCCAAAAGTAATGGCTCTTGACTGTTGCCACTGTTTTCTGATATCCAGGGTGCCCAACATAAGACACATTTCTTTCAAGATCATAATTCTCAATTCCTGGAAATTAGGTACATAATTTATTTTTTTGTATAGGAGTGTTCCTTCAGCTTCCAATTTATAATATTCCACTTTCTATAGCATCTTACCTTGTTTTAGCTGTTATCACTGAAATTTTGTCCGCACATGGTTACAAGAACTCAGCATCATCAAACAGTGATGAAGTCATCCATGGACCTGAATTAATACCACAGCATTCAAAAAAGGTCAAAAAATATACAAAGTAGTGAAAAATTGAAGAGTGTTTTGCAGACATTGGGCACGCGTGCGCATGCATGGAACAGGAACGTATAAATAGTGCACAGGCGCACGATGCACGGCTGTTAGCGCAAAAAGACATGCACCTGCTAAACGACACATTTATGGAAGTGGTCGGCCTCCCAACCACTTATGGTTCAGCTCCCAAGCCGATTTGACCCTCAAATCTGGGCTGGATCCGACTGGTGGGCTGGTCAAAGACCTAATAATTCCCTAATTGGCCTCTTTTCACACTACAAAGTAGTTAAACAATAACCCAAATGAATTCTATAAAAAGACATGGATGCACCTCATTTTCTCAAGGAATTCAAAGTAATGTTATGCTGCCTATATTGTTTTGAGGACTCCATCCTTGAAAAGAGCATATTGGCACCATTACATTGGACAATCCACCTCACCATTGAGTGGATTTGTAAAGAGTTCTTTCATCACCATTTTCCATTTTTATTTTTTGTAAGAAGAGCTAGCTAGTGAGGGTCCAAGAGCCTTCCCTTGGAGGAAGAAAGGACTCATAGTCCCCTTTCTTATTGGTGCTTTGTTTTCACTAATAGATCAGCCTCAAACATTGGTGACATGGGTCTTATGGTTCTTTTTGTTTCTATGTCCCTATGGTCATGAATTTAGTTTTTATTGCATCTCTTAGTTTAATTCTTAATTGTAGATTTTATTTTCTTTTCCTAACTCTTTTCTCTACAGTTGTCCTGCTCAGCAGACCCAACTGAGCTTGCAAGCACCTCTATTTTTCTCACCAAGGTGACGAAAGAGGCGCAACAGATTGGCGACTCCACTGGGGAAAGGTATTAATTTCCTACCCCATTTGGGTTTTTCTTGCTCTTCTTTTAGTTTGTTTAACTTGCAGGTGCACTAACTGGCCTAAGCTGACTTGCCAACCAGCCAATTTCAAGTTGAATTGAGAGAAATCTATCCGGATTTTTCATTCTCGGCCATATGTCTTATATGTGCGGGTGTTTAGGCCCACAGACGCGCATCATGCGCCCATGCTCTTGACTCACAGTTATGTTCTACGCATGTGCGTTGTTTAACTTGTCTCTGCTCGGGTGCATGCGCCCTGTGCGCCTCTGTCTCCACTAGGACCCGTGCATCTGTGCAAAATTTCACATTGTAAAGTTGTTGAGATGTGGGGAAGGTTATTTTCCTTCTTAAAAATGATGTCAAGCATGTTTTAAAGCTGCACCACACTTAGTCCCCTCATCATGTCAAGCATGTTTTAAAGCTGCACCACACTTAGTCCCCTCATCATATAAAGGGGTTAGTCAAAAAACACATAGGCACTTAGGAGGATAAAAACAATTTCCCTTCTTTGCTTTTTGCCACATGGATGGCTTGTTTTGACTCACAAGATAAGTTGGAAATAATTTTTAATCACATTTAACTTACATTGGGACTAGAAGTTGAGTAACAATCGCTTAGTATGCTCTTCTCTCGCGCCTCCAAGCGATCTTGAAAATTAGAAAAAGATTGTGAAACAATTTCATCTCCCTTAAAGAACATTAAAACCTTTAGGAGAGGGAAACAACCCTTTTTGGGACTCCTCTTAGTTTTCTTTTTCAAACATATCTTAATATTGCAACGGGCCCATACATGCCCACATGCTACAAAGATAGGGTAGTGTTTGAAGTTTTTCTTTCTTAGATGAAAACACTAGAGAAGTTTAAAGGTTTTTGTAACGGGCCCACACATGCCCACATGTTCAATCTAGGATAGTTTCAAAGATTTTCTTAGATTACATCACAATAAGGAGTTAAAGGGATAGTAACGGACCCACATGTCCACATGCTATCTTCCTAGGGACTTTTGAATTACGCAAGGTTGTACCAAAGGCACTTAGTTAATTATGTAATCAAACTCTTATAAGGACCAAACAAAGTCCACATGCAGCAAGGTGACATCTAATTCACTAAAAATTGGCACACTTTCACTCACACACAAAAGTCACTTATCACTCACATAGCTTCTTCTTGAAATGTGGAGGTCAAAGTAAGTTTCCTCCCAAGGGATTCCGAAAACACCCCACCCTTTTCTTGACGGAACTATCCACTCCCATTTTTAATCAACGAGGTTGGTTTGCACCCCCAACCTCCCAAAACGACTACATCTAAAATATTTCTAAAAACTCACTAAGTTTTCCTCCACAGGAGGTGCCAAAAGAAATTTTTTAGTCTAGGTAGGATTTTGGGGATAGGCATCCAAATAAATCCCCGTTATCTAGTTCTCACATTGTCAAAACATAGAAGTTGTCAAATAGGGAACTGAAAATCCTCCAAGTCGAGTGTTCCAATTACCACAAGGCAGGGAGATACCCGTGAAGGGTTGAAGGCCGAGGTCCAGTTGTTCTGTGCGTACCCCCTTGAGGCACCCACCTCTTGGATGGGATCCAGCTCGTGACCCATTTCTTAGGCCAAAAATCTAAATGTCGCACTTTAACCGAGGTACCTAGTGACCAGCTTTAGGACATCTACCCAGGTGGCAATTGTGGGTTGCAATTGCACCTTGATTGGATTTTGTGTGGCTATTGGGAAATATTGCCAGCTCTTTTGGGATATGCCCCCTTTACCCCTCATTATAACCAATTATTTCATCCTTCACTAGTTTCTCTTCCAGTGACTTTAGACCCCACTATTGAGTACTATTGGAAGGTCCAGTGCTATTTGAGAGGAAGGACATTACGTCTTCTAGGAAACAAGCATTTTCTTTCTTTTGATTCCCCCACGCGGACAAAACCCACTTACCGATATATATGCTTCTTTTTCAAAAACATTTTATGTATGATACACATCTGATTACAGTTTGATTTGGATATATATATTGTGTAAACATTCAACGCAAAGGCTCTTGTTTCTATATTACTCTCACCACTTTTTGCACACATTCACACAGCTAGTCTGACATCATAGGGGAACCACAGAACCCCCATCATTCACGACGCTTGCTAAACCTCCCTCCTATCTTAGGGGGAGTATCTGGTCATGCCCGGTCATCGACACCTCCTTCACACACTCCTGTGAGTGCCACTATTTTAGGATCATCTTTTCTTGGTTCTACATTACTTGGGTCAACTTGCCAAGGTCATCCGTTCACTCGCTCTCCTTTACACAGAAGCGGGGGACCCACTTCCTCTCAAGGAGGGAGCACCAACCCACCTAGCCCCCCTCAAGGGTCAGGTTCACAACACACTATGGTCGGAGCTAATCCTCCCCCCCACTGCAGATGCCATATTTGGCCTCTCTCAACATACCAGATCTCACCAAACTCACCAATGATCCCATATTGCATGATCCCACATGGCCTACAATGCCAACCAAACTACTTTCAGACATACCAAAATTTGAAGGAAAGGCAGGTGATGACCCTGCCAACCATGTCATGACCTTTCACCTATGGTGCTCCTCCAATAGCATTATGGATGATTCCATCAGACTGTGATGATTTCAACGCACACTCACTGGCCTATCGGCTAAATGGTATGTTGAAGAAAAATCAGGGTCCCACGCAACTTTTGAGTCATTGGCCAAAGCATTCTTGACCTTCTTCCAATTACCTATTCTCCATGACAATGGTCTATAACTACTTTCTAATTTCAAACAAACCTTAGCCACACACATCGCTGACCACATTCACGAGTGGCATAGGCGACATAGTTTGTGCAAAGCAGAAACCACCAAGCAACAATGTCTCGACTGGTTTCTTAGATCACTTGTCTCTCTCCTTGGAAAGGATGTTGCTTCCACCTTCCCTCAATCCAAAGAGGAAGCCATCAGTAAGGCCCAACAGTATGACCTCATCTATGCATAGTCAGGGTACTTATACACTGTACTTCCTGATCTTCCAAAACCTATACCATTTGGCCAAGACAAACCTGGGTTGTCTCACTCAGCAGACGGACTGATCGGTGCCACCACACACCACGGTCCACAACCCCAACCACCACCGATGTATGGCACACCTCAATACCCACCGGCATATGGGGGCATTTCTTATTACCCCCCACCCCCTTATCAACAGCCATACCCTGTTGCTATACCTCCACCTATCAGTGGACCACCGCCGGCACCTCCCATACATCCACCTCTTCCAACAACCAGGAGTACTCCCTCAACATCAGCTTATAGTACTAGCGAAATCACTACACCTTCCTATGTACCTTATGGATCGATACCATCACAGAATCTGTACTTCCCATTTCCTGGTCCTTCACAACCCATGGCTCCCCCACATCCTCATGCGGGGGTGAATTTTGTTCAACCCTCTATTGTTCAACAATACCAAAGTTTTGAACAGTTAAATACAGCCAATCCAACCCATCCATCGAACAATGCCAAGAAGAAAGGAAGAAACATGAATAACAACAACCCAGGTCAAGGAGGGAATCAACCCCCACAACACCAACCCATTGGGGGCAACCAAAACCAAAGGAACCAAAACCCCCAAGGGGGCAATAATAATAAATGCCAAGGGAGAAACAATGTTAAAACCATCTTCCCTTGTGCCCTTTGTGGTGATTTTGACCATTACAATCATCATTGCCCCCATATTGTTGATTTCAAACGATTGAAAGACTCTGGTAGTCTTCCCCATTCTCCTGCGCAACCTGCCCCTCAGGAAGAACCACAACAATACGTGCAACAACCCCCTCCCGTCGTGCTGCAAAATCCTATCCCACATCAAGGTGTGATAAACACCCAATAGGACACACAACATCCCCCACCTCAGGTAGGACAATACCTCAACCCCAACAATCCAATAGATCATACAATTCTCCTCACTAGTGAGGAAGTAATCCTTCTGCAAATGCGTAATCGTCAGTATCATGCCCCCACTGAGTCTACTCCCATCCCTCCAGAGACAAACCCTCCACTGACGGGACCCCCATTGGTGATCCCTCACCCTTCTGCTGAACCACCACTTCGCATCCCTCACATCCCATTGCGCAAAAATGTCCACAACCCACAGGCTAGGGCAGCTCATAACTATAGTTTGGTAGATGTCTTAGCGCAATCCCCGGCTGCCATGTCAGTCTTGGAAGTCCTACAGACTTTTCCTACTCAGTGGAAATCACTACTTTCCACCTTGGGGGCAGTCGACCCTACAGATACTCGACTCATCACCTTTGATCTTGACAGCGGAGAACCTCGTCTTCCTGCCTTGATTGCTTTTCAAATACCAGTGAAAATACATAACATCACAGTTCATCGGTGTATCATCGATGAAGGTGCATCTACATGCATTATGTCCAAAACAGTATGGAAGAAACTTGGTTCCCCGGAACTCATACCCTTTGCCATCACATTACGAGCTTATGATGGACAACCATCCTCTCTTGAAGGCCTCTTCCAAAATGTCCCCATCAAACTCGGGGGCAAGACTATTCTCATCGATATCAAAGTTATCGATGCCCCTCTTGATTATAATATCTTGTTCAGTCGTAGCTACATGTATGCTATGAAGGCAGTGGCATCTTCCGTCTTTCAGACAATGATGTTCCCCCACAATGGGAAGATCGTTACCATTGACCAAGTCTCACATTATGAGCCTAATCCATTTGCCAACATCGATAACATTCTTCCTCTCATCCACACAAGCCATGACACATATCCACTCGTCGAGATGGCTCCTGGGATTTTTAAAGATCCATCCTTATTAGGAACATATCATGGAGCACCACCACTCCTACAACCTTCCAATCAAGTGTGTTTCATATCATCTAACGGACCTCACACAGAGGATACCCTTCCTCCTACAGAGGCTTCTATCATACCTGACGTCCCACTCGTCACAAACCCCCCCCCCTCAAGAACCTCCTGGACACTTGTCGACCTCGCCAGTCCACGATTCCACCTCTCCCCAAGGACATGTTCCAGTTTGGGAGACAGTTCCCCAACCCCTCACTCAAATTCCCTTCTTTTACCCTCCACTATGTATCGAAACTTTTCAGGCAGACACAACGCTCACACTACCTAATATGGTTTTAGCAATCCCAGTTTGGTATTTACACCCACCAGAGANNNNACTCACTAACCCCCCTGCTACAGCTGGGGGCAGGAGAAAGAAGAAGGAGCCCACCGATCCACTTCCTTCATGCATCCCACCACCTTGTGCACTATGTGAGAAAGAGGGCCACCAAACCAACAACTATCCATCACTACCTAAATTACAGAATTTGATCCCCCTCAATCAAACTCCCCCAACACTCGCCACTACTGCTAGTACCGCCACTACCACCCACCCTTCCAGTAGTAAAGGGTTGATGACCAAATACACTTGTGCTATATGTTCATAGTATGGCCATTATACCCATCATTTCCCAGCACTGCCACGCTTTCGGCAGACATTAGCCGTCATACGCCAGAACTTCCAGAACAACCCCAGTCCTGCTACGTCCTCCTCAACAAATATCACTGACATCCGTTATGTCACCACTTCAGTCAATGAACGTATGAGACACCCTTGCTCTCTCTGTGATTCATTAGCTCATTTTACATACCAGTGTCCTATGATCCTTGAATACAGGCAACGTCAATTGGCCCTGCTTCACCGACCCACAGAGGTGATAGTTGACATTACCTCATCACTAGAGGATCTTCATGTCATTTCTCCCGAGCCCGAGGCACTCCCAATGCCTCCATGGTTCTTAGATGATGTATCTGAGGATTCACCCCCCAACTCTCCTGCTCATTACCCCCCGAACACTCTCCACCCAACCACCACGGGTACCCCTCAGTACTTCAATATATGGTTTATGTCGAGTGAACCCTCACCATCTCCGAACCATATTCCCCCTGATTCTTCACCAGGGGGCAACCACACGACCACTGTCACCAAGATCACTCCTCATGACCCCTTGTATTCCTGGTGCTTCCAATGAGACAAGGAAATACTCGAAGAGATAAACCACCCGGACTCTCCTTGGGATGTGTTACATCACTGCGCACTCTTCTTTCCATAGGAAGCCTCCGTGCCTCCTAACCAACACCCCATTTACGCAGTCGAAACCAAAGATTTTATCCCATCAGGGCCTATCAACTGGTTCAAAAATCCCATTCCCATCCGTGACTCTTTTGAAGAAGGCAACATGGCCAACATTTACCCTACCATTAAAATCGACATTTCCATTCAAAATGGCATCATCGAGGAAATCACCATTGGAGCTGCTTTCACTCCTCAGGAAATCACCGCATATAAAGCCCTCTTCCAGGAATATAGGGATATTTTTGCCTGGTCATACACAGAAATGCCTGGCCTTGATCCCTCTATTGTCGAACATCGCATCGAAACCTGGCCCGACATTACACCAGTTCGCCAAAAACAGCGACCACTACATCCATCCAAAGCCACAGCTATCAAAGCCGAAATTGACAAATTACACGCTGTAGGTTTCATTTACCCCATCGCTTATACCTCATGGGTTTCCAACCCTATACCCGTTAACATAAAACAGGGCACTATCCACGTTTGCACGGACTTTTGCGATCTCAATCATGCATGTCCCAAAGACAACTTTCCAACGCCTTTTATCGATCAAATTATCGACGACTGAGTGGGCCACAAGGATCTCTCCTTTATGGATGGACTCTCTAGTTATAATCAAATTCAAATTCACCCCGCCAATCAATATAAAACCGCATTCACTACCCCATGGGGTACTTTTTCATATCGTGTCATGCCTTTCGGCTTAAAGAATGTTGGCGCAACTTTCCAGCGGGCGATGACATACATCTTTCACGATCTGGCTAATATCATCCTCGCCTACTTGGATGACCTCACATCTCGATCGAAGAAATGCACCCAACATCTCGATGACTTATGAATCATCTTTCAATGGTGTCGACTATACAACATCTGCTTGAATCCTCTCAAGTGTGTGTTCTGTGTCACCGCAGGGTGCCTCCTTGGTTTTATTGTTTCCCAAAGTGGTATTACCATGGACCCCCTCAAAGTCCAAGCTATCACCGAAATTCCACCTCCCCGAAATTTACGACAACTTCAAAGTCTACAGGGCAAAGCTAACTTTCTTAGACGCTTTGTCCCAGATTACGCCATACGTGCACACGGTTTCCTTCACTTACTATGTCACGACATCCCTTTTCACTAGGATGACCATGCCCAATAGTCATTTGACCATCTTAAAGAAACGCTTTCAAATGCACCTTTAATTAGTGCACCTGACTACAATCGCAACTATATCCTCTACGTATCAGCATCAGCTGTATCAGTAGCCGGCGTCCTCGTCCAGCTCGATAATGATAATCGTGAACATGTCATTTATTACATTAGTAAAAACCTCTCAGGGCCACCCTTGAAGTATAAACATGAAGAGAAACTTTCTCTTGCAGTCATCCTCGCAGTCCAGAAACTTCACCACTACATTCTTCTTCACACAACAAAGGTCGTCGCAGATTCCAACCCTATGTAGTACTTGCTCAGTCGTCGACAAGTTAACGACAAATTCGATTGATGGATTGTTATCCTTCAAGAGTATGACCTCGAGTTCTCAACACCTAAGAGTAAGAAGGCCCTCGTTCTCTCTAAACTTGTCACGACCCTCCGCTTCGACACCACCAGTGCCCCCATCAACACCAACTTTCCCGATGAACATCTCTTTTACATCACTTCGAATGTTCCTTGGTACAACGACCTCCTCGTCTACCTCCAAACTCAAAAGTTCGGTAACCACCTTTCACGAGATGATCATCGACGTATTCTCCATCAGGCCCCCCACTACCTTCTCATCGGAGACATCCTATACCAGCGGGGCATCGACACCATTCTTCATCGATGCCTGACTATTGACGAGGCCGATAGAGTCTTAAATGACTTCCACAGTGGCGCATGTGGGGGCCATCTTTTGGGTATATCCACTGCTCAAAAGATTATCTGAGCCAGTTACTTTTGGCCTACCTTGTTTCATGATTGCATTCATACCGTGAAACGATGTGAGCAATGTCAGCTCTACGCCAACAAAGCCCGAGCTCCCCCTGCTCTTCTCCACCCTGTCATTACTGTCGACCCTTTTTTTAAATGGGGCATTGACTTCATGACTTGTAATCCCCCCTCCAACAATGGTCACAAATACATCATTGTCGTCATTGATTACTTCACCAAATGGGCAGAATCTATGCCCACTTTCAACAACACCGCTGACACTGTAGCGCATTTTTTCTTTAACCACGTCATATCCCGCTTTGGAGTACCCCTCCAACTCGTTTCCGACCATGGGAAACACTTTGAGAATGAGATCTTCGTTGAAATCTCATCTTGGTTAGGCTTCTCTCACGAGTTTGCCTCACCATATTACCCTCAGTCTAACGGACAGGTCGAGGCAGTTAACAAAGTCCTCAAGACCATGTTACAGCGCACGATTAATAAACATAAAACCAATTGGCATCATATGTTATTTTCTGTGCTATAGGCTTACCGAATGGCTATGAAAACCGCTACTGGTTTCACACCATTTCATTTAGTCCATGGGGTTGAGGCCACTCTCCCCATCGAGTGTGAAATTCCCACCTTACGCACTGCAATTGAGCTATTACCCGACACTGCTCCAATGGAGAAGCACTTGCTGAACTTGGAGTCTCTGGATGAAGATCACTGATCTTCCTTACAAAACAACGAGGCAGCTAAAAAATGATCCAAGGCTACCTTTGATTGCCATGTCAACCTTCGCTCATTTCGCGAAGGTGACCTCGTCCTGGCCTACGATATCGCTCATGATACCTTTGGCCATGGAAAATTCAAGTCACTCTAGCATGGCCCATACATCATTCAACATTGCCTCACCAAAGGTGCATATATCCTGGCCTCTCCCGAAGGCCTCTCTCTCAAAGAACCCATCAACGGGTTATACTTAAAGAAATTTTACGCTTAAACATAGTCATTCTACTTTAGGTTATTTCTTTTCTAGCGTTTTTAATCTTTTTCTCCTTCCCTCACGTCTAAACTATCCTTTGTGCTATTGACAGATGCTTCCTCCACCAGCCTACCACATCGGTTACGCCGACGGCGCCAGCCGTTGGACACAAAATCTCGCTTCGGCTGCTTGGGATCTCTACACCTCCTCACATGAAATGCTCCATTCGAGCGGCATATGTTTGGGGTCAGCAACCAATAACCAAGCCAAATACACTGCTATCATTGGCCTCCTGGCCGACGCCCAACATCATCGTATTCGTCACCTTAGCGTCTTCCTCGACTCTCAACTAGTTGTTCTCCAGCTCAATAATGTGTACCTTGTCTGTGATCCTTGCCTCTTTCGCAAATACCTGTAGGTTAGGCTTTTATCTCGACATTTTAATTCCATTACATTTACACATATTACACAAAAATTGAATCAAATTACAGATAACCTAGCTAATATTGTGTTAGACTAGCATATATCACATCAAGCTACCTCTACACATACATAAACATATCACAATCCTGTCACAGCATATACATAGAATATACATCATCAAAACATTAACCAAAAACATGTAAACACCACATAGATCTCAAAATGTATACTCATGTATATATAAAGGTCCATAGTGCCATCCAAATGTTTACATACAAAAAATACAAGTATTCGCAGGCCAATGTAGCACCTCGGTACAAAATGGGCTCACTAGCCTATACACAAAAAATATATATACATCAAATGCCTCAGAGCACCACTCATGGTGCCTCTAGAGCACCATCGCCTGCTCCTCCCTCAGGTGGTGGCGGCCCACCACCTCCTGCCCCAGGAGGTGGTGGTCCACCCCCTACCGACCCCTCCTGCCCCGGCGGTAGTCGACCGGTCGTCAGCGCCACAGCCACTGCTATCTGTCGTAATATGGCCCGCCATGGCAGCGGCACCCCCACACACTGCTCCAGGAAAGTCTCATCCTGGATGCGCGACCATAGGCCCTCCGACATATCCTGTAATACCATCTCTAGACGATGGCGTATGTCCTCAAAATCAGCTCCGACTGCTGCCGGAGGAGAATGTGATGGCCCATCACCAGGGTCATCATATCGGCGCCTCGTCGCTGCCCTCTCAGGCTCAGCTGGTCGCACCACAGAATCATCACGTCGACGTCTCTCTCCCCGCGACGGTCTCTCCGGCGCTCTCTACAACTACACCTCACGCCCGTGAGGTGCCACATCTGCACATGCACACAAACAATAGATAGTATCAGCATCTATATCATATACATATGGACTACTATCTCAAACAACAAATAGAAAAAACATACACATAAACACCAAACATACCTCGATGATCAAAAACCTCCCTTGGAGGTAGCACCATGTCTGGATCATCCCGGAAGTCCACCCCGGCATAGGGGTAACGTAAAATCACCTGCAACATCTACCGCCATACCTGCGCCACCTCTCTAGAAAAGAAGTAGCCACCTTCGCCACCACCATGGCGAAGCAACACAGTCGACCACCGCCTCAACAGCGGCTCTCGCACCCCAGGCGCACCCAATAGAATCCTTGGGTGCAACATCGACACTCTCTCTAGAAACCAGGCCACTAGGATGGACCCGAAGGAAAACTCCCCCATATGTGTGGACTGACAGTGGTCCAGTTGCCCCACCATCCTCTCATGCAGCGCAAGCCCCCAAGTGAAATGCTCATAGACCAACACTCTCTCCAACACCAGAAGCTGGCCACCACTGATCCGCTGGGTCGCCAGTGACCCATATACTCGCACAATCATTGTTGCTATACAACGATGCGCCAGGGAATCTATAGACGCAATGCTCACAACCGTCTTGGACATAAAGTTTTGACCTGAACAATATCTCTAGCCAATAGTCGTGAGATGCGTATCCCTAGGCAGCACCGGCTCCACCGATGGAGGCGTTCCCCGAAAGGGAAGCCCAGTCAAGAAATATACGTCCTCCACCACAGTGAAGGGGATCTACTCTCCTCGCACAAGGAAGCAATGCAGCTCCAGACTCCAGATCTGGATCAGGAACTATAGGAGATACTCCTGTGCCCGTATCAACAGGCACTCAAAGAACTTTAGCAATCCACAGGCTACCAAAGTCGCATGCACACCTGGCCCCTCAATGGCCACAACGTCTCGCAGCTGAGACCAGTCTCACTCTCGCCAACCCATTGGCATCATCACAACCATCCACCTACAGAAACAACACAGAGTCTTATATCATCTCAAGAAACCATCAACAGCATAAAAAAGACTCATTTTTATACACCTCAACCTTGCCTCCTAGGCGCGGTTTTGTTACCCACAGGCGCGCACACATGAGCGCATGTTCACTACATAGGTGCGCATCAATGCACACCTGTTTTCTTCACAGGCGCGCTCCCAAGCGCACCTGTTCACCATACAGGAATGCCCAGATACACGCCTGTTCAACCTACAGACGCGCACGTGTGCGCACCTGTTCAACCCACAGGCGTGCCCTTAAAGCGCACCTTAAATCCCCTCTACCGCGCCCACATACGTGTATATCTAGTGGACAGGTGCACACATGTGCGCGCCTATTACCAGATCGCCCATGCATGTGGGGCCCATATCCCCTAAATATCTCTGTACGGCCCCCCGTACAACCCCTACCCATAAAATGGAATCCTATTTCTATGCAGGATGATCAGACCACTAACCTGAAGCTCGCTAATCACCAATCGGATGCCTCACCCTCTTTGAATCTCCAAATCTCCTCTGAAAACTGTTGGTCCAGTCACTATTGTAGCAGGTACAAATGAGGTGGTAATGTGGGCCCTACAACTATATATAGGCCTTTTTCCAAACTTCCACTCACCATTCCGGGAGCCCATGGTGTCCATTTTTCAATCCATCTTCAACCATGGGATCAACATCCCCTCATCTACATTACAACAGTCCCTAGGTCTCTTTTCATCCTGAGCCCCCGGGGCGCCTTTTTTCATACCATGGTCAGGTACACATGCGCATAGTCACACTCATCAAATACATGCTCATATCTTTGATTCTCTTCAGATATTGCTCACTTTGGGTATTTGGTTTTCATGTGTGCAGGTTCTTGATCATCGTACATCGGCACAACCCCTTCAGGTATATACTTATCACTGGCATATAGTCTTTCCTGCTGTATCGCACTTACATTTCCAGTCACACCCTGTGATATTTGCCTGTAGGATCCCCATTTCCAGCTCTGCAGTACCCACACCTCCATTTTCATCTTCGGTACTGTTACCCGGTAGCATTCTTACCCACATGAGTTGTCCCATTCATAGCACCTTTTGACACTTTTGACACTCATGCTGTTTTTCAAAACCCTTTAGGGATGGGAGTCCTGATAGTCTTTCATCATGTCACGAATCAACCACATACTCCTTCTCCTCATTTTCCTAGCTTTCCCACACGGCCTCCCAGATTATCTCTTCACGGTTCTCTTTTTTAAACTACACCTCTGTAGTATCATGAACCCTCCATTTCATCCACCATCAGTTTGCCCATCTGCAAACCTACCTTCATTTCACCTACCTCATACAGAAAATCACCAATGGGGCCCCCACCCTTCATCAGTTTTCCAAGCAAATTATGCCCTACATGGGCCACCCATATCACACTGGGGCACCCATTTCTGTATTTGTACATTTCTCCCCAATTATTCATTATTTATTGTACAAACACCGTTATATTCAGTTGTTACATTACCCTTTTTGTTGTCACCTTTGGCGACCTGCTTCCCTCTTTTTGGCCAGCCGCAACCCATGTCACCCTTGGTTGGAGCACTACTTATCATCTTCCCTTGCCGGCATCATCCATATCTTCAGAGTACCCTACAAGTCACTTACCTCTACCCTTTGAATTTGTTCACCTTGTCCTGCCTCTGGCACAACTTATCCCCGGTCTTGTTGTCCCCCTGACACTCGACCTCGTTGAATGGTTGCGACCACTTTTTCTCTCATACATACTCCAACCAAGGGCATTCTTGAGTCGTCTCACATATTGACTTCGTCCATGTACCTCTGCCACTTCCTCACCTCACCTAGTGTATTTCACGAAGCCATTTTCTTCTAGGAGTCGCGTCCCCCTTTTTGTCGACATCAGCACAGTTTTCCAGAAGGGCGACATTATCTTGATTCTCATTATCCACTCAATGAGAGATCTCGGATGGCACGGGGTGAAACATCATTGCTCCCTGATGTCATTGACCCCCATAACATTCAACGCCAACACTTTCTCATGTTACGGTGGGTCTTACTTTGCGACTATTGCAGTTAGTTCTTTCAATTGTCGAAGACCTTTGAACTTGGCAGGGCTATCAATGCCCACATCATCACTGTTACTTATTACCACGATCACTGCCTACTATTCAGAGTATGTTCATTTGCAAAATTGTCTTCTTCCTTTATCACAACTGCCCCCACAGGCACTGCAGTTGTCTACACCAACACTTCAGTCATCTTTTTTCAGAGTTACATAACACGAGCATGGGGCATGCCCACCTCGTTTGTAAACAGTTTTCTATTTTTTACACCTCATGGAAGGTCGGGTCCTACCGGTTCCTTTTTTCTCCAACGGATCGCTCTGAACGATCCCACTATTGCTCTATCTTACAACAACATTATCAGTATAAGAAAAATTGATGGATTTTGGCTATACGTATGCTCCTAACCTCATCCATCAGGGGGCATCTGTTATCACTAAAATTTCGTCCACACATGGTTACAAGAACTCAGCATCGTCAAACAGTGATGAAGTCATCCATGGACCTGAATTAATACCACAACATTCAAAAAAGGTCAAAAACTATACAAAGTAGTGAAAAATTGAAGAGTGCTTTGCAGACATTGGGCACGCGCGCGCATGCGCGGAACATGAACGTATAAATTGCGCACAGGCGCACGATGCACGACTGTTAGCGCAAAAAGCCATGCACCTGCTAAACGACGCATTTATGGAAGTGGTCGGCCTCCCAACCACTTATGGTTCAGCTCCCAAGCCGATTTGACCCTCAAATCTGGGCTGTATCCAACTGGTGGGCTGGTCAAAGACCTAATAATGCCCTAATTGGCCTCTTTTCACACTACAAAGCAGTTAAACAATAACCCAAATGAATGCTCTAAAAAGACATGGATGCACCTAATTTTCTCAAGGAATTCAAAGTAATCTTATGCTGCCTATATTGTTTTGAGGACTCCATCCTTGACAAGAGAATATTGGCACCATTACATTGGACAATCCACCTCACCATTGAGTGGATTTGTAAAGAGTTCTTTCATCACCATTTTCCATTTTTCTTTTTTGTAAGAAGATCTAGCTAGTGAGGGTCCAAGAGCCTTCCCTTGGAGGAAGAAGGGACTCATAGTCCCCTTTATTCTTGGTGCTTTGTTTTTACTAATAGATCAACCTCAAACATTGGTGACATGGGTCTTATGGTTCTTTTTGTTTCTATGTCCCTATGCTCATGAATTTAGTTTTTATTGCATCTCTTAGTTTAATTCTTAATTGTATCTTTTATTTTCTTTTCCTAACTCTTTTCTCTACAGTTGTCCTGCTCAGCAAACCCAACTGAGCTTGCAAGCACCTCTATTTTTCTCACCAAGGTGACGAAAGAGGTGCAACAGTAGCGTTTCCACCAATTCCATGTACTGCAAATCTACATTTGTAACTTCCTAAATTCTGCCTTTAATATCAGTTTCATACATGCTAATGGTTGTAGCATGAAGTTCATGCACTCTTCTACTGAGTGCATCAATCAATTTGTTCTCCTTTCTTTTCATATGCTTGATATCAAAGTCATACTAACAAAGGAATTCCAACCATCTACTCTACCTAGCATTGAAGGTTGGATGATCAAACAAATACTTCAGACCATTATGGTTTGTCCTCAGTTTAAACCTCCTTCCCATTAGGTGATGTCTCCATTTCTTCAGAGCGTGCACTATGGCTGCCAACTCCAAATCATGAGTTTCATAGAGCCTTTCATGATCTTTCAATTTTCTAGACTCATAACATATTACAAACCCATTCTGGCTGAGGACTCCCCCATTCCTTCTTTTCATGCATCTGTACACACTACAAAATCTTCATTTGGATCTACAATCCTTAGGATTCGAGCACTGGTTAACAACTACTTCAATTGCTAGAAGCTTCTCTCACATTCTTCTATCCATTGAAATTTATTCTCCTTCCTTTGAAAGGAAGTGATGGTGTAAGCTATCCTTGATAACCCTGCAATGAACCTTCTATAATATCCATCTAGACCCATAAAGGATCTGACTTTTGTCACATTCTTCGGCACTGAAAATTCTCTAATGGCTTCTATCTTCTCAGGATCCATGACTATCCCATCTTTTGAAATGATATGTCCCAAATAATGGATTTGATTTTGACAGAATGAGCACTTTATCAATTTGAAAAATAGTTGGTGCTCTCTTAGCACTTGCAACACCATCCTTAGATGATGTTCATTCTCTTCCTCCGACTTGGAATACACCAGGATGTAATCCAAAAATACTATGACAAACTTGTCTAGATATTCTATGAATACACCATTCATTAGGCACATGAAAACAACGGGTGCATTTGATAACCCAAATGGCACCACTGTGAATTCATAATTACCATACCTTGTTCTGAAGGTGGTCTTGCTGATGTCTTCATCCTTTATCCTTACCTAGTGGTACCCTGACCTGAGATCTATTTTGGAAAATATATTAGCATCCTTCAACTGATCAAAGAGATCATCGATCCTTGGCAAAGGATACTTGTTCTTAATAGTCACTTTGTTCAAATGTTTGAAATCAATGCACAATCTCAATGTCCCATCTTTCTTCTTCACGAACAGGACTGGGGCACCCCAAGGTGACACACTTGGGCATATATACCCCTTCTTTAGAAGTTCTTCAAGATGCAATTGTAGTTCTTTCAGCTCTGGTGTACTCATTCTGTAAGGATTTTTTGACACTACAACTGCTCCAGGCATCAAGTTTATAGAGAAATCAATATCTCTCTTTGGGGGTAGTCCGGATACCTCCTAGAATACATCTTCAAAAACTTTTAATACTGCATGGTCATCAATATTTGACACCTTATCCTTAGGTGCTTCTTCCATATGAGTTGCAAACATTTGGCATCCCTTCCTGTAACACTTCTTCAACTGCATTGTTGATAATTCTCTGACAGTAACTGCCCTTGGGATTCCCTGCACTTTCCTTGGGTTTCCTTCTTCATCCAGGCAAGTGAAAGCCTTGTTACGACAGTCTAAGATGGCATGGTGTCGGTCCAACCAATCCATCCTAATTAGACAGTCATATGAACCTAAAGGTAATATGTTCAATTCAACCCTTATGCTCAGTCCATTCATGTCCACTGGACAAGACTTAACCAACTCAACAACCTTTCTCTTGGTTCCTGTAGCTAGCTGCACTAACCAAGATTTTCCATGCTTGCTTCTTGGCAAATGTAAATTTTCCACCATTCTAGGATCTATATAACTATGAATAGCTCTTGAATCAATTAAAATAGTAATGGTTTGGTTGTTGATCATACCTTCCACTTCAATCATATGTGACTGATATTTTTATTTCTTGTTTTCCAGGGTTGTGTAGATCCCTGGTACACTTCTTCCCATGTCCTCCATTGTTTCTTCCTGTTGAACATTGTGGACAACTCTCACTTTGTCATTTCTGTGGGGGCGATCTCCGTACCTATGTTTTCCTTTACAACCCCAACATTCCATAGGTGGATGTCTTGGCATTTTCCCACCTACTTCGGTATTCCTGGGCTCTCTAAAACCCAACTGTCCTTGAGGGATATTTCTAAAAAAGGATGGCATAGTTCCCTTATTCCTCTGATCCATCTTGAATTTCTTCTTATCTTCCCAAGCCTTCCGGAAAGTGGGTTTTTCTCTTTGCTTCTCATATAAGCATTTTTCTCTCCTTATAGTTTCTTCCACAGTTTTAGGATCATCATACTAGATCTTGTCACTGATGGAAGATGGTAGTCCACTCATATACCTTTGAATTTTGATAGTCTCATCTTTGATGAAAGGGACATAATTCAACAATCCCAAAAACCTTCATTCATTTTCATCAATGGTCATCCTACCCAGCTTGAGTTCAAAGATCTCTTTCATCTTTCTGTCATATCATCTCTTAGTTAATTATTTATTTTCGAAATACTTCTTGAATTACTTCCAAGTAACATTTTCCTCTTTAATGTGTTTCACCTACACAAGTTGATCCCACCACATGGATGCCTTTCCTTTCAGTTGATACACTGCATGAGAGGAGTAATTCTGCAGTTGGAAATATTTCCTCATGCCCAACAACCATGTCTCGACATATTCCTACTTCTTATGCTCTCCATCAAACATAGGAGGTTTAATCTTGTTCATTTCACCCTTCAGTTCATCCACTCTAGATCTCCTATGCTTTCTAGTAGGAGATGGGCTTGAACTAATGTGCGCCCTCCTCTTGGAGTGCCCTTGGGAGTAATGATGGTGTCTACTGACACTCCTTGATTTCCTCTTCTCAGTAGGGGACTTGTGACTTCCTGATTTACTGGAGTCACTTTCCTTTTCCAATTTTTTTTCTATCATTTCCAAGCGCTGTATCAACTTTATGTTGAATTCTCCATGTTTTTCCCTGACTTTCATGAGCTTTTTGTTATATACTAGGTGAGTCTGGACATCTTTCTGTAATCTTTCAATTATTTTCATCATCTTTCCTTCCTTATCTATCTCTTCTCCATGTCCATTGGAGTTTGATCCTTGAACTCCCAAATGGACATCCATTCCTCTAGCTTCATTCCTTGAACTGAAAGCATTACGTGCCTCCATTTCTCTGCACTATGCGACAATTCGGTTCGGTTCTGACAATCGTTAACTCTGTAAACAAAATGTGCAGTCAACCAAAATTTGTTAGGTTATCAGTCCTTAACAATTCCATTATATTCATAAACCAATCTGATTCAAGAAAACTTTCAGATTTCATTTTGCAGTTCTCGAGCAATCAAGAATCCCCCCAGATCTTTTCTTTTTGAGATCTTCTCTATTCTGCAATATTGTTTTGGGCACTATTCCCTTTCTCTTAACCCCCAACCCATGCGACTACAGTTTGTGGCAAAGTGCTAGGTCAATAGGCACTTATTTAGGACTTCAGGCCTCCGGATTCGAAAGTTTTCAAAGAAAATCACAACAAATCTCTCGGAGTTCCGGATTGAAAAACTCGCGAAGTAGGGTGGATCAACAGTCCACGACTACCCAACATCCAACGAATGACACCCACTATGGAACTTCAGGCATCTGAGCTATGGGACTTTAGAGCTTCGATATTTCAGAGGATTTCACATCCGCACACCCCCAACACCCCGAACTGTTAATCTCTGAACACTTCCATGTCACCTTTGTTGACGTCATTACGTTTCGTCACCTTGACATTACAAAACTTTTAAAAGTTATTCCTTTCATTCCCTTATAAACCATTATTCCAGAGTGTCAAGTCTCTATACTTCACAACTGGCACCATGCATCCACTGGACCCATGGTTTCCGTACTTGAACTAAGATATCGAATAGTCACATCACTTAACATCTTTCAAATTGCAGGGGCGTGCATCCGCATTTTGGAGTAACCCACCTTTCTATTATGAGGAAAATCTCTCTATGGTTAGGGTAAACCACCACAGACAAAAATGACTGTAGAAATCAACTCTATCCCAACAACATGCTATATAAACCAATATGCAAGCGAGATAAGAAAGAGGCCTACCTCATCCAGATGTTCGATGAAGTCCACCGTTGAGAACTTTGACCCAAATCTATATACCTGCAACAAGTTCTCAACAAACAAGCAAAGAAAGCATATGGTGATAATATAAAAGGTTAGCACATTAGATAGCATAATCCATTAATAAACATGAAAAATATGCCCATGGAATAATAATTCAATATATTTTCAAGATATCAATTGGAAGGGAAAAGAGTATTTCTATTAATATGTGATCAACATAAGTGAAAATGTTACAGACTTCCGTGTCAGCACGGTTCGTAACCGAGAAACTAATTTCCTTCCAGCTAGGCCTCCACCACTTCAATCCTCCACCAAAGGCAAGCTCATAAGAGAGAAATAATGAGGTTCTCAATAAATAAGGGAAGAGCTTGGGGGCTGAACACTGTGTTCAGAATTAAAGGACAAAGGGATGCAGACTCAATATGAAGTAAATAATTTCAGAGTAACTTTGCTCTCAAAGTTGAATTCGTTCTCCTTTTCCATAGCTTGGAATTGGCCCATTTATAGCCTTCAAAATGGAACTAAAGGGCTGAGTCAGAACGTTTCCAGTATATGGAAGGCCAAGGATCAAAGATCTTTTGTCATGACATGGAAACCCAACATTTAATTTTCATTTTCTGGTACAAATCTTGATGTACGCAGGTTGTAGTGGAGCAGACTGCGTATACACATGTTGTATAGTGTGCAAGATGCATACATGTGGAAAAATGTTTATTTTTAGCTCTTAATCTTACCAACAGGGAAGATAAGTCTACATGGGGAAATGGAAAAAAGCCTTCTGGGCAAGATTGCATAGGGTGAGAAAAATATTTCTATAATAGATCCCCCCTAATGTGTGAGGTCAGAGGAATATCTGCAATGTTTGAAATACATTATAAACAACCCAGAAGTGGAGTGGTAGGGAACCAACTAGATGAACTAGTTACTCATTACATTCTGCAATGACTTTGCATACATGGCTGCCAATACAATTACACTACAAATCCATGTGAAAATATACCAAACAAGTGTTTATGGCCATGAATAGGTAAATAAAAATGCAGTTACATGCCAATAGTTGTCATAGTCATGAACAAGGCCCAGTAGAACTAGTCTCAAAACCAATCTGAAGATATTTGTATACAATGGAGTACAATCTGATCTCCATGATCACTGAAGTTATATAGGTACTGGTCCAATGAAAAGGAAGCAAAAATTCAGAAAAGCTATGGCTACATAGTGATGTCTTCAAGTCTTCTACACAATCCACCAAGGGTGAAAGTCTACATCATGTGAATAAAGGAGTTGAGGTCGAACACAATGAGACATCGTTTGATTACCGGTCATTTATATATACCGTTAACAAATGTGAGACAACCTACCGATAATGAAAGTAGGTATCAAGGCACCGAGTACATTCTTACAAGTGTGAATAAAGGAGCTGGTGTCGAACACCTGAAGAATCCATCGACCAGGAGACATTGATGTATTCCCAACTATTAATGGTGAGAGAGCCTGCCACTAATGACTGCAAGCCTCAAGGTCCTCATAAGACTCTAGGTTTCGTTTCTAAAATAGATGGGTTGAAGTCGATGGAAAGAGACCTGTTGAAAGGAGAGCATTAAGGCATATCTCATAAGTCATCACGAGGTAAAAAGCAGGAGCTTCATGATTTGGTGGAAATCGGACGAAGAACATGTTCATGAAACAATGACCCTGTGTGTCTTTCGCATGTGCGAAGTGCAAGTGGTACACAAAAAAGACCCTCTAAATAACAACCAATGATGAAAATTGTTGACAAAGGCGAGGAAACCACCAATAAGGCTAATGGCATCCAAGACACTGCACAAATCCTAATGTGTGAATAGATGTATTGTCGTCGAACACAAGGGAAACCACCCAATCAACGACCAATGATGAAATGTCGACTATTGGGTTCAAGGTTACCTACCAATGATGAAAGTAGGGCCAAGGTGCCTGATAGGACTACAATATCATGTGATTCTAAGACAAACTGAGGGTATGGACGACGTGAAAAGTCAATAGGTCTGAGGAGTGGCCCAAACAGGCTGATAGACTTCCTTGGAACAAGAGCATGAGACATATGGAGGACTCCGAAAACATAGACCCAATGATGAAACCATGAGATGCAAGAGGCATCAATGAAATTCTCTGTAGGGACTGGAAGAGTAACCAGTCGGTAGAGAAGACTCTGTAACAAGCTCAGCTTCCTAAGGCCATGCTAATCCCAAAATTATGATGATGAATGGACTCAATAACTTTGTGCTCTGTTCAAAGGTGACATGATTGCTGCCAGTATAAGATAATGATCCCTTCTTGCCCGTCTTTTTTTTGTCTTTTCATAGACAAATGAATGCTATGATACGGAGGAGGAAATGATTGTTGCAAGTAAGCAAAACTAGTTCCAGCAGTGGAACTTACCTATGCTCAATGCAGGAAAATGCATGCGGGAGATGGACACTCGGGGGAATGTTCCCTCCTAGGTATAGGGTGTCAAATTCTGAAGGATATAAACGAGGCTCTGCTTGGTTGAGGATGCAAAAACTGTTGAGGTAAACAGTTTATAATGCAAAGTGAGAACCGGCTATAGGCTCAATACTGCAAGCAAGGGCATGAGATGCAATTACAATTTAATTCCAAAAAATGTCCCTTTTTATGTATTTTAGTCTACTTGGTGTGAAAAAGGGATAAACTTGTGCCAAATATACGTCTTTTCAAATCCAATTTATGAGTGTGAAAGAGACAAGTTCACTCGACAATCTTTTCAATTTTTGATAACGAGTCAGAAAAGAGCTTAAATAAGACTCATGACCTTTCAAGTCCAATTTAACAAGTGTGAAAGGGGGAAATCGCTCGATAATATTTTCGCTTTTTGAACTAGTCGGAAAAGAGCTTAACTAAGACTCATGACCTTTCAAGTCCAATTTAATGAGTGTGAAAGGCACAAATTCACTCGGCAATATTTTCTCTTTTTAGACGAGTCGGAAAAGAGCTTAAATCACACTCATGGATACTGTTCTAAGCAACATGTAATGGGCGAGGCCAATGCTCCCATGTAGGACTTTTGTGAAAGGTCAGCAACTTACGAAGGGTGACACAATCTTGGGAAAACTCAAAGCTTTCCAAGTCGAGGAGGATAAAATAATTGCAGAGGTTACCTTATCTACAATATATCAAAGAATTCCCCTTATTCGGAAGGGTGTAGAAGAAGGAAGTCGAGCCTCTACAAGATCATTCCAATCAAAGGAAACCACCCTAGGACTTGGAGGGAGCATACTCAAAGAGAGCGGAATGCTCCCTAGTGAAGAAGGTACATAGCTATAAATGTTAAGGACATGGTCGAAGGATGCATCACCCTCCAAAAGAAGAGTGGGATTAACTGAAGATTGCATCAGCAATATCACTTCCTTAGGCTTGTTACTCTCCAAGAGAAGAGTGGGATCGGTCAAAGATTGTATCAACACGACCACTTCTTCAACCGTTTTTTGAATAGGATGCGAGACAACAAGGTCAAGAGATGCATCACCCCCCAAAATAGGAGTGGTGTCAGTCGAATATTGTATCGACACAACCACCAGTTGAACATGATGCAAGACAACAAGGTCAAGGGATGCATTAGCCCCTAAAGGAAAAGGGGTGTCAGTCAAAGATTTCATTGGCATGACTACTTTATCAACCAAAGAAGGTTGGGAATCCAAAGACGACTCAAAACTTGAAGGGCCCCCAGGAAAGGACCATGCTTCTTGTACCACAGCAGTAGCAGGGAAAAAGCAAGTAAGGTGATGTCCTTTGCAAAGCCTACAAAGGAACTTGGGCTTACGTCGTACACATCTAGGCTTCTCAATCGTATGAATTCCCCCAACATGACTTGCAGTGGCTGGTGACATGCTCCTAGCATGACTTGCAGAGGCTAGTAGCAAATACCCAACATGACTGGCAGAGGTTGGTGATGAATCCCCAACATGACGAGCAGAGGTTGGTGATGAATCCCCAAAATGAATAGCAGAGGTTGGTGATGTATGTGCAGTGTGACTAACGATGACTAGACTTGTGCCCCCAACATGACTTGCAACAACTAGTTGTTGTTCTTCAATGTGACTAGCAGAGGTTGTTGACCCATCTCCAACATGACTAATAGAGGTTGGTGATATAATTCCAGTATGTGGCTGACCCTCACAAGACGTAGTTGAGGAAGGTAGGGTCTAAGGATCACTAAAATAGGAAGTGTGGAAAGGAATGGACCTCCCTGTCGAAAAAGGCCTACTATACATAGCGTAAACGTGGTGACTTGGTGTCGTGAAGTCAAAAGTACCCATAAGGGAAGAATACATTCTGACACCGATATTCTCAGTTGTCGGCTGAGAACTATCGATCACAGGAATCAACAATCCAATAGATGCATTAGGACTAGAGTATGCAAAGGATAACTGTTCGATCGTCATGATATTCCCTTCGTGAGGAAAAAAAAGAGTACAGAAGACATATGACACGACGATGACCATAACATAGGTCCAATTGTGTCCTAGTAACAAGTTATAATCAAGAGGCTCATTGACTACCTCAACCTCCACCTCTACCGTCTTCCCACCTAACTGGACCGGAAAGGCAGAAAGAATACCGTGAGGGAGGAATGAATGACCGTCAAACGCAGTCAACATGTTCGATGACTTGGAAAGATTTGGAGAACCGAGAGCTTTCCAACAGATCAGGGACATCACACACATAGAAACGCCTTCAACAACAAATGCATGTTTGATGGTATACTTTGAGTAATCCACATGGATTTGAAAAGCCACATGGTAAGGCAAGCGAGGCTTCACATCCATGACGTCAAACTCGATAACTTTTGAGCCACTAGGTTCCAGAGATCCTAAAGTGGATAGTAAGTCATTCCTCTATGAGGGACACATCTGGAGTACCTTCAAAGCTGACATCACACAAGGGGTTTGACCCAGGTCCTCAACAATAGAGTAGTTCTGGGGGACTATA
This sequence comes from Picea engelmannii, assembly GCA_009831015.1. NCBI lineage: Eukaryota > Viridiplantae > Streptophyta > Pinopsida > Pinales > Pinaceae > Picea > Picea engelmannii. Next base: position 2,524,674 of record ML777689.1, on the reverse strand, counting down.
GAATTTGGCTTGTGGGTAGAGCACTTGAGTACTCCTTTCAGAATACGAGGCAGTGGCTTTGGTTTCTCAATCTGTAAAGTCATCTTCAGAGGAGGAGGAGGAGATTCTAGACCAAGAATATCTTGTGAAGATCTATAATCTCGAGATCGAGTGGCTAAATGAACTTTCGCATCGACCATATTGATACATAAACGATCGCAGTCTTGCAATGATGGGTTTTGACTCCCACTAGCCACATTTCCGATGTTCGAGGAGCTCAAGGCCATGTGTTGGTTATGTGGGAATGGATTCATTAGCACAACGAGTGGTAGAGATAATAGCTTCGCAGCTTCCACAAGTTTGGGGTATAAATGGGTAAGGTGATCATCTGTGCAAAGCTTACAGGGAAACTTCACCTTACATATTTCTTGTTTACCCTCTCCAACATTATTATTCGTCTTCTCATTATTATTATTGTCCTTGGATTTATTACCATTTTTCCCACCCTTACGATTATTACATCCTTTCTTCTTAGTCTCACCTGGTTTCTAGTTACCATTTGGGTTGGCCGACGATTGCATGGAGTGTACATCCGTCAATTGAGTGGGGTTGGAAGACACAGACGAAGCTGGCCCTCCTGCAGACTGGTTTAGAGACAATTCTTTTACATGGCATGTCACCGAGTCTGTGGACTTTACATTGGAGGTACCTACAATGCCATCGGCATGAGGTCTGGGATTTTGTCTTGGGTCATAAGTTGATCACAGTGCATCTGGAAGAAGGTGGTACAACATCCCAGACTGAGCATATATCAAGTCTAACTATTGGGCTCTAAAGATCGCTTCCTCCTCAGTGGTAACCCTGGAAGTAGCAACGTCCTTCGAAATAGGAACGTGCAAAGACTTAAGGAACCATTCTAAAAGAACTGTTGGGGGTATAGGGGTCTTAATCAACCTCTTCCATCTACGCCACTCCTGGATATGATCCGATATATGAGTTGTGGTATCCTAGCATAAAGTCGAGAGAAGTTCTAGACCAACATCATAACGAATGGGAAATTGGAAGTGGTTAAGGAAGACCAACACCAACTGACTAAAAGTCCCATATGCCCCCCTCGGTAGCTCAATATACCATTTTGCAACAAATCCGATGAGGGTGCGTTGAAATAATCTCAACTGAATAGAATCATCATTAAGGGAATTCGATGAGCACCAAAGGTGAAAGGTAGTGACGTGATCACCAGGATCCTCTCCATTCTTACCTTCGAACTTAGGGATGTCCGAAGGAATATTGGTGGGGATGGGGGGCCATGTAGGATCATGACTCATGGGGTCGTTCATTAATTTAGACAAGTCTGACAGATTAAGCATGGCAAGAAAAAGGAGATGGGGTTGCGACATCTGGCCCCAAGCTCCCGGGAAATATTGTGCTTGAGGAATTGCAACCCATTAAGGGTTCTGGTAAACACCATGGCCATGTCCGGGATTATAAGTCCCTCCTCCAGGATGAACCATAAAAGGTTGGTTGGGCATCATTCCAATGGGAATGTTCTGTTGAGGTTTATAGAAATCCCCCCCAGCTAGATTAGATCCGGGTTAGGGGTTTCCCAAAGCGTGAAACTGACCTCCTCCGAGTGGGAACCCGAAGGATAGAGGTGGATTTCCCATGCCAAATGTATTGGTTGGAATCAACACCGAGGAGGTAGGGGTGTAGATGACACTTGAGTAGAAGCTTGTTTTCCAGGTTGGTTGTTCCCCCCAGAAGAAAGAGGGTTGGATCCGGGGTTAAAAGCAGGAATGCCTCCCATATTAGAAGTCGTTTGAGGGGTTTGAGACCACCAAATGAAAATGGAGTGGAAGGAGGTGTAGTGCCCCCAAGCCCAATGCTAGCATTAGGGCCAGTAGCTAGGATGGGGTTCAAAAATTGTGAGGTAAAGTTTGGCATACCATAAGAAAAGGGAATAGAAACCATAGGGATGGACTGAACATTATAGCCCAGTGAGTGGCCAAGAGACGCAAAAGGGTTCGAGGCAGTAGCTTGAGCATTCACTATAGGCCGAGCCATAGTAATGATAGGTGCCTCCGGCACTAAAACCATGGAGGTTAGAGGAGTCGAAGGGGTGTCATTAACTATAGTAGGTATGGGAGTCGAAGGGATCCGAGTGTTCTAAATACTAGGTTCAGTACTCATACTTGTGGAATCAAAAGTCTGAAAAGTGGATGTGTATGTACCACATCTAATAACTCTATGCCTTTTAGAAGGCAAAGACTCGAAATCCAGTGGTAACTGTAACAAGAGACAAGACCGACGGGGAGGCTGGTCTGATTCCACTATGACTTAAGACTCTGAAGATAAAAAATATATCCTAAGTCCAACTAGTAATCAAAGAGCACACAAAAATTCAAACGACCAATATGCATACAAATGGGGTAAAGTGGTTGAGTGGCCTCCCTCCCTAAAGAAGGTATGCCTCGCCCAAGAGAGGCATGTGACTCCCTGATAAATATCGAAGATAACATAATCAATTATAAGGGCCCTCATGGGCTTAACAACCAGTCGGTCATATCCCCCCGGGCCCTAGAGAGGTAATCCTCCGTAAAGGTTGTGTGTTGTCTGACTCTTATCTAACCTAGGGTACCTACAGACTAACCCCTGCAAGTAACCTATGAGACACCTAAGTCAAGCAACTAATAAACCACTGTATAACCGATGCACAGGCGAGCGGTCGTAAGTCACGTCCACTGTATGGGAAGGGTAGCAAATCCCAAAACGTTGAAAGCACCACCTCTCATAGAGGTAAGGGTACTAAGAAGATCCCCAGATATGAATAGATCCCCAGAAATATCTCTGATGCTAAGAAGGTATCGGGGGGATATCCCTTCAATCAAATTCACATGATCTCATGATTAACTCCGGTGTGAGGGGAGCCTTCTGATCTTACCAATTATATAATGGATTTATCCACTCTTTGACTCAGACACATATTTTGATTTAATTTCCTTGGAAACGTTTACTCACAAAATCCTATTCCAAGGCACTAAATCCTAATCTAGTTTGTGCACCCTAGAAAATAAAATTGTGACAAATCAATTTTAAATTATAGCATTGATTTTAATGGTCGTGATTGCTCAAAAAGGCATGGTAGTGAAACTCATGATGTTATGACTCTGCAAGAAAAGTAAATATGAAAATAATGCAAAGTCTTAACTTTAACTTTCAATGAATGATATGCTTCTAAAAACCAATGCAATTTTCAAATTCAACTCTGTAATTCTGAAGTAAAAATGCAATCTTTCAGTAAATGCCCTAAGCTAATGAAAAAGACTCAAAAGACCAAAATGCCAAGCAATGCAAAATGCCTATTTTTTTGTATTTTCAATATAACAAAACTGAAAATGCATGAAATGAAAAGTAACCTGATATATAATCCTACTGTGTATAGAAAAATATAACTCAAGCATGATACCAATCAACAAAACACCCAACCCAATGTATAAGGACAACAAAAAATGAAAAGATGATGGGAAAGACTCCGCCCAGAAATTCAACCAAAGATAGGTTTCCTGTCATCCCACAAGCACTTAACAGTCACTACAGAGACCCAAGAAGGCTCAACAAACATCAAATCCCACCCAACAGTCTCCAGACCAAGCAAACAAGAAAGGAAAACTGATATACGCGATTGTTTAGGAAAACAGAGCGTATATACGCATCTTGCAGTGAGACAACCTGCGTATGTACACGACTGTTAGGGGAAAATGCATGTATATGTTTCAAAACAAGGCCAGGCAAGGGAGAAAGGCTGAAAAATCAGACCCAGAGTGAACAAAAGTTGTCAAGCAATGATGTGACAAGAAACACAAAAGAAACAAGAGCAATCTAAGGAGAAAATTACTCCAAACCCTAAGAAAGAAGATTAATCCCCAGTATGGTTGTTAGTTTTGTTATGAGGAAAATATCTCTATGGCTAGGGTAAACCACAACAGACAAAAATGACTGCAGAAATCAACTCTATCCCAACAACATGCTATATAAACCAATATGAAAGCGAGATAAGAAAGAGGCCTACCTCGTCCAAACATTCGATGAGGTCCACCGTTGAGCACTTTGACCCAAAGCTATATACCTACAACAAGTTCTCAACAAACAAGAAAAGCAAGCATATGGTGCTAATATAAAAGGTTAGCACATTAGATAGAATAATCCATTATTAAACATGACAAATATGCCCATGGAATAATAATTCAATATATTTGCAAGATATCAATTGGATGGGAAAAGAGTATTTCTATTAATATGTGATCAACAGAAGTGAAAATGTTATAGAATTCCGTGTTAGCATAGTTAGGAACTGAGAAACTAAGTTCCTTCCAGTTGGGCCTCCACCACTTCAATCCTCCACCAAAGGCAAGCTCATAAGATAGAAACAATGAGGTTCTCAATCAATAAGGGAAGAGCTTGGGGGATGAACACTGTGTTCAGACTTAAAGGACAAAGGGATGCAGACTCAATAAGAAGTAAATAATTTCTCCAGAGTAACTTTTCTTTCAAAGTTGAATTCTTTCTCCTTTTCCATAGCTCAGAATTGGCCCATTTATAGCCTTCAAAATGGAATTGAAGGGCCGAGTCAGAACGTTTTTAGTATATGGAAGGTCAAGGATTAGAGATCTCCTGTCATGACATGGAAACCCGACATTTAATTTTCATTTTTTGGCACAAATCCCAATGTACATGGGTTGTAGTGGAGTAGACTGTGTATACGCATGCTATATAGTGTGCAAGATGCATACATGTGGAAAAATGTTTATTTTTAGCTCTTGATCTTACAAACAAGGAAGATAAGTCTGCATGGGGAAATGGAGAAAGGACTTATGGGAAATATTGCATAGGGTATGGAAAATCTTTCTATAACACTTTCATCCTACAATTCTTCTATCGCTGACACGTAACCCCCTAGTAAAACTGTGGTTTGGATTGCAAGACCGCCCTGGAAAATTAACTCCCATGCAATTTCGGTCCCCATAATGCCTCTTGTCCGTCGATCTTGATGTATTGTGATCAACGCCAATGTGGGCCCACTGACCTTTAACTATGTTATGCAACCTCAGGTCCCACATAGTACAACTGGAAACATTCCAGGTGGGTGCACATGGTAGGTATAGGAGATGTCTATGTCACTTCTAGGTGACATCATCATGACTCACTACTTCATCTCTTTGGGGTTTCAGAACTTTAGGCTTCAGGAGTGCTCTCCTCAGCACACTCTCATTCTCGTGAACGTCGAAATCTTGAACAAGCCAATCTACTGATACATGTCCCTCTTGATGGATGATCCAAATTAACTCCGGACTTCGAAGCTTCGGGGACCTTCTCCCTTCACCACTGCATTTGACATTTTAACTTGGCTTGATCCAACTGTTGGTATTTGTTCCCCATATCTATGGTGTAGGTCCACTTTGGGGACTTCAGACTTTGGGCCTTCGGCCTCTTTCACTTTACAACCCATAACTTCGCCAAAGCCACAAAGTCCAAAGGAATTGGAGGTTAACTCTCATGCTCCATTTTCCTGATCCAACAGGTGTGGTTTTACATACCACTCATCCCCCTGAGCTTCATGACACAACCAAGGTAACCTCTTGGTACAATTTCTCTCTCAAACCTTGGTTCTAATGACTACTTATCCCGCCCATCCAGGATCAGTGCTTGAGCCTTGAATCTGATACCAATTTGTAATGTCCCCAGCCACCAACAGGCCGGGTAATGTCACTACATGACGTCTCTCTTATCTCTGATATCAATATGTAACATCTCTGACCATATCAACCTCTGCTAGGCAACGCTACCCAAACAACCTTATCCTTTTTCAATGAGCTTTGATACCAATTTGTGACGCCCCAACCACCAACAGGCCGAGCAATGCCACAAAGGAACATACATATATATATATATATATATATATATATATATATATAACATGCATTTCTAATGAATTTAAAACAAAAAACACATAATTACTGCTACCATATAGACTGAAATGGAATTGACAGTAATTCCTACATGCAATGAAACACATGATAACATTTCAAGAATCACAAATATGCATAACATACATAATTAAGCACATAAATGATACTTATCTTTTAACTAGAGAAAAACTACCAACCATGTCCAGACCTTCCATGAACCTCCCATCCTTAGACCACACTGCTCATCACTCTCAGCAGTGGGTCACCCCCAAGATGGGACTAAACTCCATCGGGAAAGGGATTCCTAGGCTAGGCAAGGTCAATAGGAAAGTCACACAGTTTAAGAGGAAGGATTCTCTCCCAGGAGCCACTTACCCCCACCGCTCACGGACTCTCATTCCCCACATGCCTGTCTCACCCTAGGAGTATACACCTTCACTGTTACAGAGTCCATCAGATTCTCCACCTCCCTTCTGGAGCTTCAACAACAGGCCGAACCAGAATTCTCAGATCTATGTAGCAGCTATGGGACTCCCTCCAGGAGAACTCACTTCCTCAACACACTCTCTCACCTGGAGAGAGTTTCTCATAGGCCTGACAACCTACTTCTTCAATCCAAAAAAACCTCTCTCACCTAGAGAGAGAGTTTCTCATAGGCTTGAAAACCCAACTCTTCAAACCAAAATAGCTAAGTCGGGTAAGGCAAGGGGCGACTTAGTAAATTATAGAGGTGCACAATGGGCATGGGTTCACGAATGGAAAAAAATGGCTAGCTGCGTGCTTTCTCAGTGCATGAGTGAACTTGTGAGGAGATATGGGGCAGACTGGTTTAGCATAGCGGAGATGATGAGAGCATGAGAGCCAAAATTGTCTGAGTGTGAACCTCCTTGCGTGAGTGAGTTAGTGAGTGAGTGTGTGCATGCCCAACAACAAGAATTCCCCCCTTAAGCCTACATCTACCTGAGTCGACACCTGTCTCTCATGAAGCATGTTCCTTCCCCTTTGGAAGTCACCTGTCCTCCCCAAGGAACTTAGGATAAAAACATATCCTTTTAAATAGGTTTTGGAATAACAATAAATTATTATTCTCTTGGACTTAAGCCCTTAGGCTTAGCCCCTCTTTCCAACCTCTCATCCCCCTCTCCCTTACCTAGCCTAGTGGATCTTAGTACCCCATTCTCTTTTATCGTGGTTGGTCTATGCACAATGATGTTTTTATATTAATAATATGAATATTTACATGTACAAAACAATCTCCTGACCTTTAACACCTAGGCTCTCCAACCTACTAACACACAAGCCGACCAGCTTATAATTGCTCAAATCACCATCCTACAAAACATGTTTACAATTCATAATACAACCAGGGCTCGTCCTAGGGATATTACAATTTCCATTGCATACCAATTTCATTTTCATACCATTGACAATGCATACCATTTCCATTGCATACCAATTGCCTTTGCATACCATGGCCAATGCATACCATTTCCTTTGCATACAATTTACTTTGCATACCATTGTGAATGCATACCATTTCATACCACTTCCAATGCATACCATTGTGAATGCATACCATTTTCATACCATTTCCTTTGCATACCATTACCAATGCAAATTAAATGGTATGCATTGGCAATGGTATGCAAAGGAAATACCATTTTCATACCATTACCAATGCATACCATTTGCATACCATTGCTAATCCATACCTTTTCCTTTGCACACCATTGTCATTGCATACCATTGCATACCACTACCAATGCATACCATTGCCAATGTATGCCATTGTCATTGCATACCACTACCAATGCATACCATTGCCAATGTATGCCATTGTCATTGCATACCATTGCACACCATTACCAATGCATACCATTGCCAATGCATACCATTTGCGTATCATTGCTAATGCATATCATTTGCATACCATTTCCAATGCAAAGACAATGGCATGCATTGGAAATGGTATGGAAATGGTATTCATTGGCAATGGTATGCAAAGGCAATGATATGGAAATTGTATGAAAAGGCAATGGTATGCAATGACAATGTTATGGTATGGTATGGTATGGTATGCATTGGTATGGTATGATATGGTATGGTATGCATTGGAAATGGAAATGGTATGGTATGCCTTACCATTGTATGGTATGCATTGGCAATGGCAATGGTATGCATATGCCAATGCATACCATTTCCTTTGCATACAAGTGGCAATGCAAAGGCAATGGTATGTTGTAACACCCCTGTTTCCCTCAACTTGTAATTAATCATTAATTAGGGTTACCATGGTGTGGTATGGGAACAGTGTAAATGTATTATTATTTGAGTTGCCAATAACTGACTGTGGGGGTCAAGCCTTGAAAGTACTGGCCATGATATCACTAGAGGAAAGAATGTGAAAACTATAAGAGAGGGCTCATTATATCAAATAACCCCAAATTTCTCTTTGATGAGGATAATAAACCTCCTTCGGATCCCAAGGAGAGAAATCAGTTAATGAAGAAAGGACCAGTGGTTGAATTATCAACCACTCCCATGAATGGAAGCACGGTCTAGCTGCAGAATGTCAGCCTAAAGTACCACTGGGTATGGCAGACCAAGCTAACCCAAGTTCCCTTCTGACATAAGGAACATGATGGGTCGAGAACCATCCTGGGAAAATATATACAAAAAATAAAGACAAGGAAATAGGGGGATAGAGACAGAGAGGAGAACACATGGATCTCTCCAGTGGATGATGAACGAAAGGCCGCAAGCTGCATGCTAATTGAGCATCTGATAAACCTCTCCAAGGCCATGACAAAGAAATAAATATTTGAAAGTTTGCAGAGAACAAAACCCGAGAAGAAGTTGAAACAGAGAAAGAATCCTTGAGAAACTGCGAGAGTTCCCCGGTGATATCATGGCTTGGCACGGGGGTGGCCAGAGTGCTAATAATTAATGCCTCTGAGCCTACAACTGGGTGGAAGGACGAACACCTACATTCAGTTAGTTGGATACCACCTGTAATAGATAAATAATCACATATCTTGTGTATTTAAGTGGTACTGTGAATTAAAGTTGGATATCCTGTGAATGTTTCAGGGATGGATATGTTTTCTTAATGATTTATACTATATCCCTTTTTGTGTAATTAGGCAAGTAAGAAATTATATGGATTTGACATGATTTGTACTCGTAAATGCTTGCACCCCGTGGTGGCTTAAGATAGAGCCACAAACTATGAGTTCGTCAACCTTGGGCACAGTTTCACGTGCACATGTCGCCACTCCTAGTCGTTCTGAGTCCCTTGGAGGAAGGAGTCTTTTAAAGCTCAGGAGAGATAGTGCACATATGCACAGGCTCTCTGTGAGGTAGGCAAAGACCGAGAACCACTTAAGTTCTAGAGTTGAGGAATGAGCGCAAGGGGTGCACGGAAGAATTCTTCCAAGCGTTAAGTTCAAGAGAAAGAGCACAAAGCTCTTAAGCCTTTCAGAGCTAACAAAGCTCAGGAAGAATAGCGAGATTGAAGTATCAAAAGGGAAGGTTCCTTTGTTTGGAAGACAAACGAACAAGATTTGTTCGAGAAGAGCCAAGGTCTTTTGTGACCATTGGATACGGGAAGGAGCGTGGGAGTTAACTCTTTGAGTCCTTTGAACTTCATGAGTTTGGCGAATTGAGCAAGTTCATCGTAAGGGAGGTAAAATCCTCGAAGCCCCGAAGTCTTGAATTTAATCTGGGCCTTAGATCTAAGGATGCCCAGGAGCCATCCCGACCATCAAATCTATGAGGTAGTCATCCTGACGTTGACCAACTCTGAGATATTTTAGTCGAGGAGTGAGTCAACCTCCCGAAGGCCAGAGTTCACCTGAGTCGTCGATCTCCGAAGATAGGTGTCAAAATATCTACCACTTTGGAGAAAAGTCACTCCATAGGAAAGCTTGTGGCAAGAGGCGAGAACTCTCGAAGGATGAAGTGTCGGAGTTCACCTTGACCATTGATAGTAGGGGATGCATGTCCAGAGATCTGACACTCCGGAAGGATTGCATTTCGGAGGTTTGCGTTGGTGAGTACTTTGAAACTCCCAAAGCGTGAAGCCCTGAAGTTATTTGTAGCCGTCGATTCGTGGGAAACATGCATCGATATATCATTAACTCTGGGTGAAATCCTTTCGGGAGAAAGTGAGTGTGGAAAGGTAGAAACTCCCGAATGCAGAAATCCCAAAGTAAACCATGATCGTCGATTGGGAAGGACACGTGGTGCATGATCTTTGACTCTGGAATAATTTACTCTGTGAGGATGGATTGTTGGAGTGTTTAGATCACCTGAACATCGAAGAGCTGAAGAGAACCCCAACCGTCATATCCAGGGGGACGCGTGGCATAAATCTATTATATCCGGGTAAAAGCACTCTAGGAGGAATGAGTGCATAGGAGTTTGAAACTCCCAAAGCCAAATAGACGAAGTAGCTAGGGGATATTGATCTGTGGGAGGACATGCATTAATAGATCGTGGAATCTGGGTGAAATGCTCTAGGAGAAAGTGAGCGTGGAGAAGTTGAGAGTTGAGATTCCCAAAGGCCAGAGTCCCGAAGTGGATCACAACCATTGATTGTGAAGGGACGCATGGCGCTCGATCTGTAACTCCGGGTACAATGTACTTTGGAGGAAAATGCGTAGGAATGTTTGAAATCTTCTGAATTCTGAAGTCCAAAAGTGAATCAGGACCGTCAGAATCCCCAAGGACATGCGACATCATAATGTGAACTTCGGAGAATTTCCATTCTGGGGGAATTCGTGCGGGGTTGTCTTAGCGCCTGGTCACAACTCATGATCATATGAAAGTATAAGGGGAATGGAAGAACTCGAAGGACTTAGAAGAGGATATTTTCCAATTCTAAGCTTAGTTCGGAGCATGGAGGCCACGACTAGAAGCCCTGGAAGAGAAGAATGAAATAGAGACCCCTTAATGAGGGTATTGTTCTCTCAAGGAGAACGGAATTTTTATGCCTCTTCGTGGGTGTGTTACAAATTGGTATTAGAGCATGGTTACAACACTTGGCCTGCTTGGGCTCATGCACGAGTCGCATAAAGAGGTATTGTTATATGCATTTACTCCTTGAGGAGAAGGACTGCAGATTGAACTTGTGATTTTGGGAATTCTTGTTGAATTTCAGCTGAAGAATTTCTTTAGCCCTTGGTCAAAGTGATAACTACTCTTACCGGAGTAGGGATATGATAATTAACATTATTAATAATATTTGAATGTGGATAGCTAAAGGTGGCAGGGTTCTGTCAAGGGTAGATGAAGCCCGAAGGACGAATGATCTGGTGTTCGTAACACTGCCTCTAAGCATGGGCAGTTGGAACCACAGGCACTGATGATGGATGATTATATAATGGTTAATACCTTTGTGGGCTTAGAGGAATCTGATAGGATCAAGTAGGATCCTTGGCAGTATAATTACTGCTTTATATTAAACTCGGAGTATATAACTCCTCATGACCAGAGGAAAGGTGAGATGGGTAAAGTCCTATAGAAGTTGAGGCAAGAAGGTTTTCTTTCCAGCTGTTATAGCATAAAAGGGAAAGTGATGCTGGTTGGTTATTTCCATAAAGAGAAGGCAACATCAGTATGAGTTATAACTGTGAGATTATTCATGTAAGCGATTGTAATCTCTAACTAAAGAACACTAATGATAAAACTAAGCTAGTACGATGAATACTTAGTTGTGTGTGTATGCTTGAGTGCATGGATTTAATGCATTAAGAAGCTTCTTGATATGAAGCCTGATATTAATACCAGTTATGTACGAATGATATTAAATGTGCAAGTGATGCACACGTATGATGTAAGAGTATAAGTATACTAAAGGCCCAATATGGTTTCCATGATGAGTGAAATGTGAGGCAAGCATAACACTTGCCAAGATTGAATGAATACCATGGATGCATGGTTGACTCCATTTTGAATAGTCATGAAAGTTTTGTTTTGAATGATAGCTTAAGGGGAATGTGCTCCATCTCCCCAGGAAAAACCAATACAAATATATGAAAGAGTAAATGAGCAAGGATGCTCTATTGTCATAATAAGAGGCAAATGATTATTCCTTTAAGGATCACACGAGAATGATTGTAAACAATCGTGAGTTGACTAATTTTAAAGTAGAGATGTATGTAGGCTATGAAATATACCTATGGCAGCGACACACAGGCTTATGATGATGAATATGGCTAAGTACATCATGGATGTAAGTTAACAAAAACTAGAATATGTGTGGATACATAATCGGGATGCATGTTAGAAATGCATGTCTATGTCCCTTAAATAATTCTTAGTAACAAGCCGAAGCTAATTCAAGGTTGAGGCCATCACAGATAATGATGGATATGCAATGAGGAAGTTGTGTTTTGAAGGAGTTCCTTGTGAAGAAACTGTGTAAGAGCTCTGTCAAAAGAACAAGTCACAACCCTAATGATTGCTGAAGGTTGGGAAATGGGTTGCAAAGCCTGCCTATATAAGAATCCTAGATTACATTTTTAAAACAAAATGTGTAGGTGGAAGACTAACAACTAAATTTTAACCACTCTGAGAACCAAATGATAATGTGTAGGATGCACAGGTTCATGACCCACTATGAACAAAAAGCTTGCTATTAAAACATGTTGTTGTATCCAAAAAGGTTAGAGTGAGGCCTAACCAAGGATGCTCAAGGAAAAGAGCAGGGAGATCCCAACCTGGAATAAATTGCAAAAAGCCAAGAAGAGGAAAAAGGAGGAACACTTTTCCACCCTAACAACTCTGAATGGATTACAGGGTTGTAAGTCTTAGATGAGTAGCTAAGAGAACAAGTACAACTGGGAAAAGAGAAGGGATAAATAAGTATGTTTGATCGAATAGGCCTGGTTGAAGCCACACCAAGCAAAGGAAGTAAGGCCTTAGAAATAACTCAACTGGGTTGAAATCCCTAGGCTGTGTGGAAGGAGTGGGAAAAAGGGGAGAGCCCCTAACTCCTTTCTTGCTATGTGTTATGTTTCCTCTAGAATGAAAAAGATGATTTACTAATAAAAGTAAATGTTTGGACACCATAGTGATGATGATTGTATTATTGCAGAAACATTTGAGAACTGTCTATATTACATTCATGAAAACCTTTGAGGGTAATGTGATGAAGTGCATAATGATACGCTAGGAAATTTTGAAGATGTTTCATGGAATTGAATGTTATGCACAAAATTTTGGAAGGCAAATGTATGCCTCAGATACCTAAGTAGAGTATGATTCAGGAAGAAAACCCTGATCGAATCAGTTAAATCGAGAGCCTGACAGAGGAGATGACCATGAGTCGTTCATGAGAAGGACATCGATCTCATTAGTCAAATTGACTTCAATACCCACTGGAGTTAACGGATCAAACACCAGTCGTTTGATAAGATTGACGACTCATATTCATTACGAAGATCAAATGGGCACGCGGGTTAATGATGAAGCCTGTGCTCGTAATTTAATCTCAATATAGTTTTGTTTTAAGTTTGAGGTCTGATCATAGATCAGATGACTCGTATTCATTGTGGGGAATGAAGGCGGAATTAATAGGCATGCTAGTTCATGGCCCATAATCAACCTACACCATTGATATTGTTGAGGTGGATGGTCAACGACCACGATTAAAAGAGTTGAGCAAGCACTTTTTAGATTTTGGAGATTGAACTCTCTGATAAAGAGTGAGCATGTTGGGGACTCTCCAATCACTATGAACCATTGATCTATGAATGATCAGTGGGTGGACCTGTAAGGAACCCATGCGTTAACGCCCCGTAAACTCGTACTACGATTGGGTTCGGTGGCTAGATTTGACAAATCAAGTTCTCAATCTAAATTCTCAGCCAAACATTTCTATGCTGGCATTATTATTTGGAAATCGTGTGGTTAAAATCGATCGAGGGCTATGATCGACAACCCGTAATCATTGTGGAGATTGCATATGCACACGAGTTAACAACGATACCTGTACCCGTAATCTAAAATCAATATAGTCTTGTTTTGAGTTTGGGATCCGATCGTAGATCGGACGACCCATATTCGTTGCAGAGGTCGGAAGGAGAATTAAACTGCGAGCTATTTGAGGCTCCATAATCCCTTACCGCCGTTGGATCCGAGGAAAGACAGATCTTCACCGTTGAATTGCAGAAAAGGGGTTTAGCCAAGATCATAACACCCGGACACAAGAGCTGAAAGGATAGCACCTAAAAAGAATAGAGATAAGGTCACAACTCTCGATTGCATGGAGAGAAAACATAGTTCATCCAGGCCAGTCAAGGAAGGTAGAGTTTAACACTCTACATTAGATTGTGGTCGCGGGGACTAGTTCTATGGGAATAAAGGTGCTCATAGTTAGCATGTTGCATGGAATGCATTGAGGAAATGCATGTTTACATAAAGGACAGACAATGGATTTCCCATTGAGGAAGGAGGACCTTCCAACATTTCTACTTACATTATATAGGTGTTAGAGAAAACCAAATTTGGGTGGTCATGAATGTTGGGTGGTTATTAATGAAGGAGGAATGCTTAAAGACATTCATGTGAAACTTGTAGTGTCATATGTACTGATTTGGGATCATGATCATCACGTAGCCACAAGCATAGTCCTGCTACAGCAATAAATGAGAATAAATAAACCATATGGTGAAAAGCTTGGCTAAACTCCAACACACCATGGAAAAGTACTTGTCGTAAAGTATGGGAAACTTAAAATCAATGCAAGGGTCCATTGGGTATGAATGTGGCCACGAATGTTGGCACATTCATTAAAATCAATTGATATTTGAATTACATTTTGAAAAATTTGGTAGGTTGACATGATGCATAGGTAAGGGATGATGCACCCTCTTTGCTTGGTATCCTTGAATAGATGAAAATGACTTGGACTATTAGTATGCCTGCTTTTGAAAAGATTATGTGCATAGAAACTAACAATTTGTTTGGCTGAGGAATGTTGAAACTGCAGGAGGAAATGAGTCTTGGATATGGCAGTATTGTAAGCCCATAAGGAAGACCAATTGCCTACTGAGCCAAACTGCAAGGAATGGTATTTCCTTTTTCAAAAAGTGAATTTGATTGTTAGTATGCACAATTATGAAATTGTTTGTGATGACGTTATAAAGATGTAATAAAAATGTATGAGCATGAGAAACTAACAATTTGTTTGGCTAATTGAAATTGAAGTACAGGAAGCAAAGGAGTCTTGAATATGGCAGCATTGTAATCCATAAGGAAGACCAATTGCTTGTTGATCCAAACCGCTATGGGAAGGAAAGTCCCATAATTATGAATCTGGTTCCTGTGTGAAACAAATATGAGAACATAATGTGGAATTTGGAAATCTACAGATGACAAATTTACAAGAAAATTTTTGAATTTAAAATTTATGATGTGTTGACGGGCAAAATTGATCGTCCGTCAACTGGAAGAGTGGAACCGGTCCGGGGTTGTCTAATAACCCAAGCCGTTTGGGATGAACCACCCGGACGGGTTAAGCGGCTCCATTAGCCGATCTAAGGTCCTAAGAAAACAAAAAAGAAAAACTATTCTAAACTAACTAATCTAACTAAAACTAACTATTAAACAAACTAATAAACTAATCTAACTAAAACTAACTATTAAAACAAACTAAACTAATCTAACTATTCTATATATATACAATCTACTAACTACTACTATACTAACTCTAACTAATTAACTATCTAACTACTAACATAAGTAAATCTTATTCACAAAATGTACAATATCTACAATTTACAGATTTAAATAAAACCTGAAAAACTCATTTATATTTCTGCCCTAAGACAGAGAAAGATATTTTTGTTGATTTTATAATTTTATGAACAGAAATAAAACAAAAACTAACTAAACTAAACAACTAATATACTAATTCTAACTACACATTTAACTAAACATATATCTAACTAAACTACTAATATTATACTAACAAATTAACTAAATAAATAACAAACTGACCTGGAGAAACGCTCCAGATTTGTCCTGTATGAGGTGATTGTCTCAGCTGATCGGAGGGAGGAAACCCGCACCGAATTATCCACTAGCTTCTCGTAAACGGGAAACTGCTGCGCTCTTCAATATAATTACAGGACAAACAAGACATAAAAATTACAACAATCATATGATTTATAAATCTTCACGGTTAGATAAACCTGTATGCAAAGACTTATATGAAATGATTCAATTAATGAAGAAGAGAAATCTGTGATTCATCAACTGAAACAAAGTAATTGCTGTATTTTTTAAGTAATGAAAGAAATCAGATATGGATAACACATTAATTAAATCATATCATTCTGCAATAGATTATGATAGCTAAAGTAGTCTATAATCAACTGCAAATGACATGCATAAACTTGAAACAAAAGATTGATATTATGAAAGCGAAAGTTGTAGCAAAACATCAATTCCTGTCTCAGTTTGTATTAGAAATCCATAGCCTGGTTCTCCCACAAGTGAGGATGATACCTATTACAAAAAATAATAAGTATTTAAAGACCTTCTACAGGGTAAAACATCCCTGTAGAAGGTATCAAAACTGTTTACATAAAATCTGGGAAGATATCCCAAGTCTGACTAAACTAGGAACCTAAAATAAAACTAAAACGCACAAATATCT
This sequence comes from Picea engelmannii, assembly GCA_009831015.1. Classification (NCBI taxonomy): domain Eukaryota; kingdom Viridiplantae; phylum Streptophyta; class Pinopsida; order Pinales; family Pinaceae; genus Picea; species Picea engelmannii. The sequence goes on along the minus strand of ML777689.1, from coordinate 2,508,063 downwards.
CCTAGACTGTCCAGCATGCCTAATGCAATTCAGATGTACCTAAAAGGGATAAAAAATGAATAAGTTAGGAGGATATTTTGTTAAAGAAAATGATAAAAATCTAATTCTATAGACTAGCTACAGAATCTTGCGATTCTGTAGCTGGTCTAAATAAGACAGAATCAACATTAAAATCAATTCAAATCATTCAAGAATTAAATTCAACTAATAACAAGTATCTAATAGCTATTTGAAAGACAAACGAATCATTCAAATCAAGATTGTTATACTAATTCGAGATCAAAACAAAACTAAAATCAAATGATTACAGAGATGCATATACTCTGTTTCATTTGTTGCCACATAATCGGGTGAACAGAATAGTAATGAATAGTAATGAAATCGTTTCATATCAAATTGAAATCGATACAATTAAAACAAATCATAATCATAGGCAATTGTTATGCTGCCTCATCAACAGGAAACACGATCAAATCCAGATAAGATCATTTTCAAATCGACATAACTGTATTGACATAACCAACGATCCATGCCATGAGTGAATTAAATCAAAACTGGAGTGTAAATGTTCACAAACGAAATCATAACATGATCAATTAGTTGATAACAGGGTTCGTAAGAGTTGTCTGATCATTTGTTATTGCAAATTGGGGCAGACAAAATCATTCACGAAATCATTTCTTGAATTCATTTTGAAATGACTATTACCTGAATTTCCTCATACGAATTTGACAGAAATGACATAAGTCGATCTGAGTTAACAAACTCGTTTGAAAATTAAAATTAACAGAGCTGCAATCAAGTCTATTTTTGATATGAATACAACTCATAAAATCGATCATACTAACTGAAGATACACAACAATCCAATCAAGACAAGAGCGAATTGAACAGCTAGGGTTTAACATAGTCATTGTGAATCAAAACTGTTCCATGCTTCGGGCGTAGATATCCTTTGCACAGGCTTAAATGAGAATATTGTTTTCATACGAAACAGAGTCATTCTTTCCAAATCAAAATCGAACAGAGTTGTATTCCTGATTTAGGAGATTGCATGACATCAATTCAAACTCACGAAGTCATTCCAAAATCACAGCATACAAACTAAATTAGAGCCAATACAATCTAACCATAACGAAATCAAATCGAAACATGATTGTAATCTAAATTTAGCATGATAACTTCCTGTTCATATTAGATACAAACAAACCCAATCAAAAGAAAACCATTGATTTCGTTAACTTAACAGACAAATGAATCAAATCCGATGGAAACCTATCAATGACTAAACTGGGCATGAGCAAATCGTGTATCCAAATCAAAACGTCATTCAATTTTAGCAAAGAAAAAACAATGTATAGGATGAATGACATTATGACAGAGCCATTTCAAATGATAGACAGAGCTATTTGAAAACCAAACTCACATCATTATATTAATTCGAGGAATTCACAAACGAAAATGATATCGAAATTCATACCTGGATGATGAGTAGACAGCTTGATCATGACATTTTGGAGTTGACAACGGCTGTAGCTGATTCAATATTCTTAAAAACAATGGAACCAATGGTTCTCTGCTTCCTATCGGTTGCTTGAAGCTTGTCCCTTTGGCTGGTCAACACTACAACTTGGTTCTCCAGCGATTTCATTTTCTATTGAAGTAGGGGAACGTCTATATAGTATCGTTCCAACCACAAACTACATTGGTCACAAGACGACTGTCCGGCCTTCGAAAGTGCAGGTGAGGGTTTGGTTACATTGCCAAGGGTTTCGTTAGGTAGTTTGATCCCTGGGTAACTGGGATTGTTTCTTAGGCAAGGGGGAAGATTCGAAATGAAGTCATAAGGTGGCTCGGAACAATAACCCTGTGAGTAAGGGTACGCACTAGCTAGGAAGCATTCTATGTCAGAGTTCGAATCCTCACTAAGGACTATGGGCTTCTGCTCAACACTAGGTTTAGGCTTATTCCTAGCCATTCTCGAGATAATCCAAGCATTCTTTTTACCTTTTCCATCAACAGTAGGGTTACCCCTAACCTTTTTGCTCACAGGCTTTTTTATAGCCTCGGCCTTGTCTTCTAAGACGTTGGGTAAGTCAATATTAGGGTCGATCGAAGGTTTAGGAGAGGGCAGTAGGACATGGAAGGGCATGGGTGGCTCAACCTTGGTTTCACTGACCATAGGATTGTCAACTTGGATGGGCTTGGCATTAGCAAAACCATTTCGATAGATAAAAGCTTTCCAGCTATCACCGTGGCAATTCAAGTGATGAACAACGATGAGTCTGATTAGGCCATGGTGGAACAGGCTACTATCGACCTTCTCCCTTTTAAACCTTTTCGACATTTTATACAGGCTACACTAGAAATTAAAGGGCATATTCAACGGGTATCCCATAAAATTCATTAACAAACGAAGGTGGTAGAGAAAAATGAGTCCATATTGACCCTCACAGGTCACGAATTGTTTGACCACCATAAAAATATCATGCCATCGTGGTTTAAGCGTGGATAGGGGCATACCTCTGTCATAGGATGTGACCTTTCGCGAGACGAACAGTAGCGGCCATGGTACCTCCTCGAACTTAGAGTTTTTAAACCAACGCTAGCCCGAGGATGGTAACCCTGTAGCAGAACTAATAAACTTCTCATTGATTTCCAACTAAATGTCACCCACCTTGGCTCTACAGCCATCAAAAGTCAGGGCGAACTGTTGTGCAACAAATAAATTAAAACCCTCAAACCTCTGCATGAAGGTGAGCCAACCGTTATCCTCTAAGTCTTTCCGGGCATTGTCGAATAGTAGCAAGGCTTGGCTACCGTTCGGCTCGATTCGCACCACTGGTGCCATGGAGCTGAGCACACGGTAAGTCTAGGGTTTAGATCATAGCACACACAGGAGCAGAGTGCATGAAGGGTTACCCGAGCTAACAGAGGTGAAACGGGGATAAGGGATAGGCATAAATGACATCGTGCAAAGGTGGTGGAGCTATTTGCTGGCCATGCATAATAGTTATTGCCAAGGTACAACTGTCGGTGCTTATAGCTGTTCAACCCACTATTGTATGGTTTAGCAATCATGTCATTTGCCCGACCAATGAAACCAATGGTAAGTGTATTAATCATTTGCGCAAGCAATGGTTATACCATAGTTTTAAAACCATCAAACAAATTGAAATCAATACCAAGTGTTTAACCAATGTGGCATGCATTGTAATAATTCATATCAAGAGTTTGAGCGAGGTACCAATGCGTTTTGAACTAGGTGTCATATCAAATGAAATATATCAAGGGTTTAACCATAACACCTATATATTTTATGAAAACAATGTGCAAAGTAATTTGATCAAATAACATGTAAATCCAACTGCCAATGCATCGCAATTTAATGAAACAAAAATACATAATCAGTCAAAGAATGCCCAATGAATGTAGATCAAAAGGTCTTGCCAACTGTATAATGATAAGTAAAATGTAATATCAATAGGCATATCGACAAGAAGGATAACGACAGTTCAATAATGATTTTAATGTGACTTCAAAAGACCAAGTTTTCACGCTTACAGTCGTGAAAACAAAAACGACGGTAAATGTGCAAATGTCGCAAAAATAAAAGTGTCATTTATTTGAGAATTGCGACGAAAAATTAATGTTTGCAAAACATTGGTGTAGGCAGCTTATGAAACAGTAAAAAAAATTGAATTGGCTGCCAACAATGGCGACACACTGGTAGAAGCAGTTATCTCTGCCAAAAGGACAAATTCAGACTAGGACAACAAATATAATTCCAACTCAAAAACAATAACCAAAAAATCGTATAAACATCATCATTAATCAACTATTCCAGTAGCATTTTAAAAGATGAAAATAGATAACAGTCCTAAGACCAACGAGTCACGATATTAAAGATAAAATCTCCAATACTGTTGACAGAGCCACTGCTGCCAGCAGGCGTCCATAGCCTCGACAGGGTTGCCATTTAACCCACTCATACATCTGTATCCTGCCAAGAAGTTCTGGATCAGAATAAAGGACATTAAGAGGATTCTTATTTGCAAATTTTCATATACCCGACATTGCTTCGCTGCCAGCGAGCCTGTTCAGTACCCCAACAAAGTTGTCTTGGCGTCATGCATGCATTTACCCGTTGCCAGCAGATCTGTTCAGTATCCCGATGGGTTTACAAGCACTTCCCACAGCTCTATTAATAATTTGTTTTGTTTTGTTTTTTATAGATATATAGTCGAGTGAGGTGATGCTGAAAATCATGATATTTCAACATATTTTTTCAGACCTCATCAGAATTTTTTAGAACTGTCCTTTATTTGGATCCAGAGATGTTTTATTTACAAAAACAACTTCCTAAGGCAGGAAGACATCTTCTGAGTCATTCCTTTATGGAATAGGGACAGCGTAAAAAGATAATAGATGATCATGACAAGATTTACTCAGAGATCGAAATCAATCATCTTCTTTCAAACAACAGACTTTTCGAACATAGATATAAATTTCAGAAATATACCATTGATGTTTATACCTTTTTCTTAGCAGTTATTTTAGCGAAGGAAATTTCTATTGTCTTTGTCTGAATAGCTCAGTGTATAGGTATGTGTATTTCCAAAAACACAAACTGATAAATTCAAATCAAAAACAAAAAAGCAAACGAAAAATAAAACAAAACCAAAATATGTACATAATATACAAGGGTAGTTATCAAGCAAAGTATCTTTTCAAGGCTTGGCCATTCACCGAGCAGGTGTCAGGATGCCCTTCAATATTTTTGAATCGAAAAGAACTGGGACCCAACTTTTCATCAATTAAAAACGGTCCCAGCCACAAATTTTGAAATTTTGTGTGCTCTACCTTTCCCTCGTGTAGTTTGTCCCACTTCAAGACAAGATCACCTACTTCAAAATTCCTATCAGAAGCAGAGTGAGAATCGAACCAGCTTTTAACCAATTGTTGATGTTGATCTAACTTACGTTTATCTTGGGCTCTTACCTCTTCTAGCTTCATCAAAGCGTTAATTCGGTTTTCCAAAGGGGGACAATCTTCTTCTTGGACTTTTTGCAACAATTGTAGTGAAGGAAGAAGAATGTGAGGTGGAAGAATTGCTTCTCTGCCATAAATGAGAAAAAAGGGGGAGTTACCTACAACAGCTTTTAGCGTTACCCTATCATCCCACAACGCGTTTAGCAATGCGTTGTGCCAATTTTTGTGATTTTCAACCACCGTTCTCTTGATGACTTTGATCAAGTTCTTGTTTTTCGATTCTGCCAATCCGTTGCCCTGAGGGTAATAGCTAGCATAATACTTCAACTTAATTCCTTTTTCCAAAGAGAACTTTCTCATCTCAAGAGAGGAGAAGTAAGAAGCATTATCGAATACTAAACAGTCAGGGATACCAAAATGAGTAATAATATTTGAGTTTAAAAAGACAATTACCTGACTGGTGTTGACGGTTCTTAACACAGCAGCTTCAGACCATCGGGTAAAGTAATCTGTGGCTGTCACAATAAACTTGTGTTGTTGCAAGGATGGGGGGTTGATTGGACCTATGATATCAAGGCCCCACTGCTGAAAAGGAGAATCTACTGAAACGGGCTGCAAAGGAAAGGCTAGTTTTTGTAACTGCCCTGATGCTTTCTGACAAATGACACATTTACGACACAAGGCATGGGCGTCTCTAAAAAGTGTGGGCCAATAATAACCAGCTCTTAAAACCTTATGAGCAGTGGTATCACCGCCAAAATGACCACCAGCTTCTCCTACATGCAACTCTAGCAAGACTTTTTCTGCTTTGTCTTTTTCAAGACAGCGCATCAGTACGTCGTCAAAACTCTGACGAAACAGGATACCATTAACCAGATGAAAGGAGGCAGACTTTAATCTCAACGCTCTTCTTTTAGCGGGATTGAGGTGATGGGGGGCTGACCCATGTTCAAGACAGAATCTTATATCGTCATACCAAGGACTAACAGGGTTTTGTGCACAACATATTAGACTTTGATCGCGTTGTCCTAGGTTTGACGTATCACTTTCTTCTTGTTGTCCTACTGTTGAATCAACAACTAACTTGCATAACCCTTGGCCTCTCACTATCTGAGCTGGGGTGATTTCTAAGTCATACTCCTGCAAGGAGGTGACCCATTTAGCTCTCTTTTCTCCTAGATGCTTCTGCACTAACATATTCCTAACGACTGGGTAGGGGACAATGACTTTCGTCCTTGAATTCAAAAGATAGGACCAAAAGTGCTTGATTTCTTTGAAAACAGCATAGGCTTGCCAATCTACCGCTGGGTAATTAAGTTCAGCGCCTTTGAAAGCAGAGCTCATAAAGGCAATGGGTACTTCATTTTTTTCGGCATTCTTTTGGGTTAGGACGGCGACATAGGAACGGTCAGAAGCAAAAGTGTAGAGTGTAAAGTCTTGAGAAAAATTTAGGTTCATGAGAGATGGAGCGTCTATTATGGCCTTCTTTATTGCATTAAAAGTTTGATTTTCTAGGGGTCCCCAGTGATATTGGGTGTCTTTCTTAATCAAATTTTGTAAAGGCCTGACCATTTCGGAGAAACTAGGGATGAATCTCCTCACGAAGTTAATCTGACCTAAGAAAGACTGCATAGATTTTTTGGATGTAGGAGGGGGGAGTTTCACGATGAATTGAGCCGTTTCGGGGTTAATAATCATCCCTTCACTAGACAAAATGAATCCCAAGAGTTTACCCTGTTCTACTGGAAAGATGGATTTTTTGGGATTCAAGGAGATGCTGTATTTGTGACAACACAGTAGGAAAGCTCGTAAGTGATCTAGATGATCATTTTTGTTTTTCGAAAATATGGTAACATCATCTAAGTAAACTACGAAAGACTGATTGATTAAGCTTCGGAAAGCAATGTCCATTGCTCTCTAAAAAGTGGCACCAACATTAATCAATCCAAAGGGCATTTTACGATAAGCATAAGTGCCCCATGGGGTACGGAAGGTAGTTTTAAGTTGGTCTGGCGGAGACATCAGGACTTGGTAGTACCCCGATAAACCATCCAGTAAATATAGTCTCTCAAAACTAGATACCTGTTGAAGGATCCGTTCCATGGGTGGGACAGGATAGTTGTCTTTATCAGACGCTCTAGTAAGGTTTCAGAAATCGATGCAGAGTCGGATTTCCCCACTTTTCATCCAGACTGGGACAAGGTTAGAAACCCATTGAGTGTGCCTAACAGGAAAAATTATCTTAGCATTTAGGAGCTTATTCAATTCTTTTTGAACGGTCGGTTCGAGCTTGGGGTGCATTTTCCTTAATTTTTGTTGAAAGGGTAAGGTTTGGGGCTTCATCGGAATGACATGCTGTATGATGTTAGGGTCGAAAGTTTTAAGGTCATCATATGTCCATGCAAAGACATCTTTAAATTCTTTGAACAATTTAATAAAGGCAACTTTTTCTTGTTGAGGACATCCCAACCCTAGATTAATGTACTGAGGATTTTCATTAGTTCCTAAGTTTACTTTTTCATAAGATAATGAGGAACTATTGGTTTTACAATTGACCGTCCTTTTAAATTTATCTTGAAAATCATAAAACTCCTCTAATCTAACTACAGATTTAGGGATCAAGTTTACCATATCCGATGAAGATTCAGGAGTTCTCGGATCTGGTATTACCATGAAATCATGCAAATTGTCGTCGTGGATGTGTTCGTCTATCACCGCGCCTTGAAAGGTTTCTTCCATGTGCAGAAAGTTAATAATCTACTGATCATCGTCAAATACTCTCCAGTTCGTGATGTTGTTGGGGACAGATGTCCGAAACAACAGCTCAACGGAGAATGCGTCTGGGGACAAGCCTTCTGCAGGAAGAAGTTTAGAAGCTACATTAGCTAATAAATCTGCTTCAGAATTATTCAATCTAGGAATAGAATTTATATTGAAAGCAGAAAATTTATTCATTAAATTCCATACCTTAGACTGGTATCTTTTGAGATGCGGAGACAGATAGTGGATAGAATCTCTTACCTATCTAACCACTATTTCAGAGTCGCCAAAGACGGTTAAATTTTGAATGTTCATATCCAAAGATTTTCTGAGACCTTGCAGTAAAGCCTCATATTTTGCAGTGTTATTAGTACATTCAAATTCCAACCTACATGCAATCAATGTTTTGTTACCTGCCGGATCGATAATGACACAGCCTGCTCCAGCTCCTTCTTTGGACTTTGACCCGTCGAAATATAGAGACCAAATTTGATTTCCATCGGGCACACGAGACCCTTGTGTGGAAGCTATTGGCTGCATATATGCTACAATCTCGGAATATTGTTCTGGATTGGTGATAGGTGAATCCTCGGCCATGAAATTGCCGAAGAAGGTGTCCATCCCTTGTACTTCGGGTGAATCAGCAGAAGGTGTAAATGGTTCGTTGGGATCATTCAAATTTGTGACCGTGAACTTAAGGTAGTGCTCACGATTTACTTTGATTTTATTAGGCTTGTCGTTCTCTGGAAGCCATAGGTGAGACCAATCTGTCGCGAAATAGCCGTGTAGCTGTTCGGACCAGTCCCTTCTTAAAAACAGACCATACACTTCTGGGATATCCACAACAATTATATCAATGACTTGATGAACCTTGGGGTTAGACGATAATCTAATAAGCACATTCTTTAGTTCGCCTATAACTTTAACATTTGTCCGATCAAGTTGTATGATTTTTAAAGTAGATGGTTCAACTTCTGCGTTAATCTTCTGGCATACAGACCACGACATCACATTGGATGACGCTCCTGAGTCTACCATACAATTGTGCACGTTTCTATTAAAGATTTCAAAAGTTAATAGGAAAGGAGGTACATTTTTGCGAGTACTAAGAGTAGTAGCTTGTGGATTTTTACTCGCAGTTTCTACAACAACTTTATCTACATTATTTACATTGTTTACATTACTTACAGGAAGGCTTCCTTTATCTTGAGGATCGGGATTGTTTTTAGTGGAAGTCTTCTGGGGAGCTTTATTTTGCACAACCTTGTTACCATTAGAATTACCATTTTTTCCATTCTCTGAGATATTTTGTAACATTTTTTGAAGCAGAAATGGAAATTTCAATAACTCATAAACAGAAATGTTGGCTCTCAACTTTTTAAGATCTTCAACAACATCATAATCCAAGTTGGGGTTCACATTACTCTGTTTAGTCTCAGCTGATTTAGATTGCTTTGGAGGCGAAGTTGTAGTATTTTCGGAAGAAGGTTTGTTTGTTGTCTTACTCCTGGTATTATAAGGATGTACTGTCTCGAAGTTAGCTTGAAAGATGCTATCCGAGAAGTGTCCAAAAATGTTTGGAGAAGACTCTTCTTCTTGAACAATCTCTTGTTCAATTACCTCCTCATAAATCTCAGGAGGCATCAAGTTATCTTGGGCTTCTAGAATTGTTTGAAGGGCACATTGCAGACTTTCTAGATTAAGGCCTTCGGTGGTTGGGTTAGGTCGGTTGGTAGGAAAAGGCTTCCGGAATGGGGGTTTGTAAGGTCCTTTGCTCAAGGAAGCTTCTTCGGTCGACCTTTTCAAGTCTATAACTTGATTTGACATTTTTTGAACAACTTTGGTTAAGTTTTCTAAATCAGAATTTTCAGGTTGTGTTTTACTTTGAGTGGGTCTGGGGAGGATCTCGATCTTCTTTTTGGAAGAAGAACTAGTCTCAGTTTTGTTGCTAGTAGAATCTTTAAGACTAACTATGTCTTTTTCAATCTGGCTGGCTTCCTCGAAGGCTTCTAACAACGTGGCTTTCTTGGATCGTTTAACCCAAATAGCTATACTTTGATGCAAAGCTTTGGTGTAGTATGCTATTATAAGACTCTCAGTAGGCATAGAATTTGCAGGGATTCGGTTTTTAAGTGTTAAGAATATTTGATTAAAGTCTTTAAATTTTTCTTTTGGGTTCATTCTTAAGCTAGAAAGATCCATGACTAGGACTTCCGGAGGTTTACCGTCTCCGAACTTTTCCAAAAAGCATGACTCGAACTTTTCCCAAGACACGATGGTATGGGGTTGTTGGGCAAAGTACCATGTGGATGCATTACCCTCGAAAGTATACGGGAACAACCTATAGACAATGTCTTCATGTTCGACATTGCGGAATCTTATGTCTAACATAAACTTTTTAATGTGATCTTTAGCGATCTGTTTTGAGTCAGGGTCAAACTTGGGAAGCCATTTCTCCGGATGTTTAGGTAAAGGATGCTGAGCTCCAGGTACAACTATGGCATCCTGATCAAGCCAAGGTCTAGCAGGGTTGTTCTGATTTTCCATTGGTGTAGTGGGTGTGGAAGGCTGAGAAGGGGAATTGCCTTCGTCAGAGGAATCCCCTCCAGAAGAGGAAGGAGATGATGGAGGTGGTGAAGGGGGTATCCCAGATCCTCCTGCGGCAGGATTTAAGATTGGATCTGTAGGATTCACAGTGAGATTAGTGTCTCCTAATTGTTCTCTGATATCAGAGAAATCCAAAGGTTGGCCCCACGGACGGTTTGGTTGCCTCAAACGGGCTAAGGCACTATGTGTTTTTATAATAGATTTACGGACAATCTCTTGTATGTCACCACCTGTAGGATTAGGGGTTGCTGGCTCAACTGCGATCTGTGGATCATCGGTTGAAGTAGTTGTTGTTTGAGGGGTAATATTATCGTTTGAATGGATTCTAGTCACTATAGGTGAGCGATTAGGTGGTGGAGGAGTCTTGCGACCACCTTGTTCCATTAATTAAATTCAGGCCCTCCTTCTAGCGCCATTTGTTGTCTCATGAATTTAAATTTTTGAATTTAAAATTTATGATGTCTCATGAATTTCTGTATACCTGTGATATAGGTGAAAGGGAAAGATCTCTGAAGAGTGAAAAGACAAGAAACTAAGCTCTCGGGTTCGAGGGAGAACTGTGAGAAAGAGTATAATCCTCGCATGAAATAGAGACTGACTCGGGAGAAGGAGAGTAACCTTCGTCCCTATCTATGATTGAGTCGAGAGAAGGAGAGTAACCTTTGTCCCTAACTACTTTTGTGCCAGGAGAATGAGAGTAACCTCCATCCCTAACTTTAGCTGAGCCAGAAGGCTGTCAAGCTGTAAAAGCATGAAAAATGGATACTGCTAAGCCATGAGAACCCCATGGTAAGCCATGATCACCTAGAATATATTGTGTTGAGGTAACATAAGACATAGGGACACATTGATAGAGAAAGTCTGAGGGACGCCTTGACTGTAAGACTCGATAGAGTCTCTGGAATTCTTTTTGTGCGAGAAAACCTTGGCAAGGCAAGATGGATCACCTGAGGGACTGTATAGCAGAGAAGGGGATGCCTGAGCCTGGGCCTGGAGGGTGAGTGACCGCAACGAAGAGGAGACTTTAATAGTTTTTGTAAACTATTGATTGGGATCATGCACATGATGGGTAGTTCTTCCTATGCGAGAAAACCTTGGCAAGGCAAGATGGATCACATGAGGGACTATATAGTAGAGAAGGGGATGCCTGAGCCTGGGCCTGGAGGGTGAGTGACCGCAAGGAAGATGAAACCTTGATAGTTATTGTAAACTATTGATGGGGATCATGCTCCCAATGGGTGTGTCAAGGAAAAACAGTGACTCTGAATAACAAGACAACCCTATGGATACAAATCCACAGGCTGCACAGATAATTATTATGCTAGATTATGAAATTTTCCTAGAAATTTTATGCAACAGTAAAATGTTTTCGCATGAGACTATGATTAATGTTCTTGTTGTCCAAGAATTATTGAAAGCAAGTGACGAAGATTAAGGGTCTGAAAAAGGACTTGACTGAGAAAGAAGGTCAAGACTTCTGAAGTGGCTGAATGAGAAAAGCATGACAGGCGTTACTGAGAAAGAACACCGAGGACATTGTTTCCTTTTTAAGGGGGATGGGATTGTAACACCTCTGTTTCCACCAACTTGTAATTAATCATTAATTAGGGTTACCATGGTGTGGCATGGGAACAATGTAAATGTATTGTTGTTTGAGTTGCCAATAAATGACTGTGGGGGTGAAGCCTTGGAAGTACTGGCCATGATATCACTAGAGGAAAGAATGTGAAAACTATAAGAGAGGGTTCATTATATAAAATAACCCGAAATTTCCCTTTGATGAGTATAATAAATCTCCTTCGGATCCCAAGGAGAGAAATCAGTTAATGAAGAAAGGACCCGTGGTTGAATTATCAACCACTCACATGAATGGAAGCATGGTCTAGCTACAAAATGTTATCCCAAAGTACCATTGGGTATGGAAGACCAAGCTGACCTGAGTTCCCTTCTGACAGAAGGAACAGGATGGGTCGAGAACCATCTCGGGGAAAGATATACAGAAAATAGAGACAAGGAAATAGGGGGATAGAGACAAAGAGGAGAACGTGCGGAGCTCTCTTGCAAATGGTGAACGAAAGGCTGCGAGTTTGATTCTAAGTGAGCATCTGATAAAACTCTCCAAGGCCATGATAGAGAAAGAAATCTCTGAAAGTTTGTAGAGAACAAAACCAGAGCAAAAGATGAAACAGAGAAAGAATCCTTGAGAAACTGTGAGAGTTCCCTAGTGATATCATGGCTTGGCACGAGGGTGGCCAGAGTGCTAAGAATGAATGCCTCTGAGCCTATGGTTGGGTGGAAGGATGAACACCCACAGTCAGTTAGTTGGCTACCACATGTAATAGATAAGTAATCATATATCTTGTGTATTTAAGTGGTACTTTGAATTAAAGTTGGATATCCTATGAATGTTGCAGGGATGGATATGTTTGCTTAATGATTTATACTGTATCCCATTTTGTGTATGCTTGATTGTGTAATTAGGATAGTAAGAAATTATATGGATTTGACATGATTTGTACTAGTAAATGCTTGCGCCCTGTGGTGGCTTAAGATAGAGCCACAAACTGTGAGTTTGTCGACATTGGGCACAGATTCACGTATGTCGACACTCCTAGTCATTCTGAGTCCCTTGGAGGAAGGAGTCTGTTAAAGCTCAGGAGAGATAGTGCATGTATGCACAGGCTCTCTGCGAGGCAGGCAGAGACCGAGAACCACTTAAGTTCTAGAGTTGAGGAATGAGCGTAAGGGGTGCGCGAAAGAATTCTTCCAAGCATTAAGCTCAAGAGAAAGAGCGCAAATCTCTTAAGCCTTTCAGAGCTAACAAAGCTCAGGAAGAATAGCAAGATTGAAGTATCAAAAGGGAAGGTTCCTTTGTTTGGAAGACAAACGAATCAGATCTATTCGGGAAGAGATAAGGTTTGTTGTGACCGTTGAATATGGGAAGGAGCGTAGGAGTTAACCCCTTGAGTCCTTCGGACTTCATGAGTTCGTCGTAAGGGAGGTAAAATCTCCAAAGTCCTGAAGTCCCGAAGTTAATCTAGACCTTAGATCTGAGGATGCCCAAGATCTATCCCGACTGTCAGATCTATGAGGTAGTCAGCGTGGCACTGATCAACTCCAGGAGATTTCAGTCGAGGAGTGAGTCAACCTCCCAAAGGCCCGTAGGCCGGAGTCCACCTGAGCCATCGATCTCCGAGGATAGGTGTCGAAATATCTACCACTTCGAAGAAAATTCACTTCGTAGGAAAACTTGTGGCAAGAGGTCAAAACTCCCGAAGGCCGAAGTGCCAGAGTTCACCCTGACCGTTGATAGTAGGAGATGCATCTCCGGAGATATGATACTCTGGGAGAATTGCATTCCAGAGGTTTGCACTGGTGAGTACTTTGAAACTCCCAAAGCACGAAGTCCCGAAGTGATCGCTAGCTGTTGATTCATGGGAGACACGCGTCGATAGATCATTAACTCTAGGTGAAAGCCTTTCGGGAGAAAGTGAGTGTGGAAAGGTATAAACTCCCGAACGTCGAAATCCCAAAGAAAACCATGACCGTTGATCGGGAAGGACACGTGGTGCACGATCTTTGACTCCAAAAGAATGTACTCCAGGAGGACGGATTGTTGGAGAGTTCAGATCACCCGAACACTAAAGAGTCGAAGAGAACCCGGACCGTCAGATCCAGGGGGACGCATGGCAGAAATTCGTTGTATCTGGGTGAAAGCACTCCTGGAGGAACACATGCATAGAAGTTTGAAACTCCCGAAGCCCGAAGAGCCGAAGTAGCTGGGGGCCGTCGATCTTTGGGAGGACACGCATCAATAGATCATGGACTCTAGGTGAAATGCTCTGAAAGAAAGTGAGTGTGGAGAAGTTGAGAGTTGAGACTCCCGAAGGCCAGAGTCCTGAAGTGGATCACAACCGTTGATTGTGAAGGGACGGGTGGCGTTCGATCTGTAACTCTGGGTACAATGTACTTCAGAGGAAAAAGGCGTAGGAATGTTTGAAATATTCCGAATGCCGAAGTCTTGAAGTGAATTAGGATTGTTGGAATCCCCAAGGACACACAGCGTCAGAGTGTGAACTTTGGAGAATTGCCATTCCGTGGGAATTTGTGCAGGGTTGTCTTAGCGCATATTGTTTTGGCATATGGTCACAACTCACGATCATATGCAAGTATAAGGGGAATGGAAGAACCTGAAGGACTTAGAAGAGGATATTTTGTAGTTTTGAGCTCAGTTCAGAGCATGGAGGCCACGACTGGAAAGCCCTGGAAGAGAAGAATGAAATAGAGACCCCTTAATGAGGGTATTGTTCTCTCAAGGAGAACAAAATTTTTATGCCCCGTCGTGGGTGTGTTACATATGCGTTGGAAATGGTATGCATTGGAAATTGTATGCAAAGGCAATGGTATGCAAAGGAAATACCATTTGCATACCATTGTAAATGCATACCGTTTGCATACCATTGCCAATGCATACCATTTCCTTTGCATACCAATGCATACCACTTCCAATGCATACGATTACAAATATCGTTTGATACACATTGAAATGGTACATTGTTATTTAGAGTTGTTGCATGCATGTATGAATTCTGTGGATTTCATTTCATTTCTTCCTGTAGAGCTACAACATGATTTCAAATATTGGAATCTACATGATGGTGAATGAATGCAAGAAACCGTTTAAAAGAGAGCTTAATGGAGTTGGATCAGATGAGATGGTTTCAGTGTATAAGACATTAATGAGGGTTTCTTTTTATACAAGTATATAGGTAATCTTTGATTTAATTCTTTAATAATTTAATTATTTATAATATGGAAAAAAAATTACACTATATTAAGTGAAGAAACTGCTCGATTGAAATTATCTTCATGTGTGAGATGCTAATATTATACAAACAAATAACACATACTAAAATAAAATGAATGTATGAGATAATATATAATATATTTGACTGGACACTTTTATTCCATCAAGTCAGAATGGCGTACCAAGTGACCAGGAATCTGCTGGGCTATCCAAGGCCCCAGATCTTCAGAACCACATAGTCCTTCAGAGATCCTCCCCCAAACCCGCACCTTAACCTCCCTGACAAGGATCCGGTATACCTCTCCTGCTTTCAGTCATCTCGTACCCCTCCTGCATTCAGTCATCTCACTTACTTGAGAAAGTTGTGTATTTTGTCTGTATAGTTTTTTGTCCGCTATCGAAACGTATCTCCTGTCTTCTAGTTCCGATAGGGATTGGTCCTTTCCATCATTACTTTGGACCATGCCTTCCAGACTAATCCTTGTCTACAGTGACCTCTCATCGAACCTCCCCACTTTCCCGCTCTGTTCCAAACATGGCTTTTCAGTGGGCCTGCAGCAGTCCCTTGCTCATATTTTAATGGACTCTCTGACCAATTCTCTCATGCACCCATCTGACGAACTCATCTGGAAATAGGTGGGTTTTTTCAATCAAGTTGACTCTCTGGAAAAGAGGCTTCCGTTGCTTCCCTCCAATCCCATTTCAAACTGCCCTCCCTCTTCCTCGGTTGACCCAGTCATGCAAGACACTCATCCACTGAAAACTGCTCCGCTCCCGAGATCTTTTCCTCCTGCTTCCGACAGGCTCCTTCAAAACTGTCATAGTAGACTTACCTCTCCAGTTGTTCATAGAGTCCCTCCAGTCCCCCACCGAGTGGTATCCTGTGGTCGCAAGGTGTGGAAATCAAACAAGAAAACCAGAAGGATGGTATTGGGCAATGGAGTGGGCTTAGAAGACCTCCGCAAGATGTCTCTCAATGCCCTGGTTGGTCATATTTCATACAAAAGTATGAGCCCACAACCACTGGAGGACTAGATAAAATCATAGTGGTCTCCGATCTTGGGCTACTGTCCGGAAATCTTGTTCCTTAAAAAGGATTGGCTCAGTTTCCTCTGCAGATCACCTGAAGATGCCTCTCTGTTATTATCCTCGTTTTGGGTCATTGGGGGAAGCAGCCTCATGCTTAAGAGCTGGCGATTGGCTTTCAACCCAGACTCCGATTACTTTCAGCTCAGACACCTTTGGGTCTTCCTCTCCACTTCTGGAATAGTGAATCCTTTAGAGCGATTGGTGACTCGCTAGGCAAGTTCACTGCCTTCGACCCTCTATCTCTCACAGGCTCCTCGAGGAAGATGGGCAGGGTATTGGTCGAGATGGATATATGTGCTGGACTGCCAGAAAATCTGGAGATCGATTACAGAGGATGAAAGACACTACAGACTCTGGACTATCTTGGTCTACCTTTCCGCTGCAACCTCTGCCGAGAAACTGGACATCTGCACCGTACTTGCCCTGGTAAGTCCTGGACCAATCCTACTGAGGAAGCTGACCTGCATCTTAATCCCCCTGATTACATGGACGTTGATCCTTCACTTGAGTCTTTTCACTCACCCCCTGACTCACCCTCCCCTCCCCTACCTGGACAACCTGAGCCTCTGACGACCAAACTATTCCTTCATTACCCCTCTCTCTTTAACTCTCTCACTACTACCGAAAAGGATTCCATCAACCGCTCATCTTGGCTTTCTTCCCCCTGATCTACTCCCCTCACTCCCGAAGTTGCGTCGATACAACCCTCCCCTCCTGCGCAGACTCCTCTCGACAGCTCCCTACAAACGACTACTGATATTACTCGACACCTTATCCCCTCTCCCCCTACACTCCCCCAGACTTCCCAACTGACCAGTCAACATTGCACACCTTCCCCATCGCACCCTCTCCCTTCGTCCCTATCGGCCTGCCAGCACAGTGCTCCATCCTTTACCGCCTACCCTACAGTTTCTCCTTTAGTTATCCCTGGCATGGGCCAGCCTGTCGATAGCAAGGATACTCTGCTGCCAGAACTGAGTTCCTCGACTCCTCCTTCCTTTAATCCGGACACTGCTACTCTGTTACCTATTTACCGGGGAAATGAACTCATCACACAATCCTCGGATGTGGGTATTTCTTCTACTAATATAGCTGACAAAGACCAAAAATCCTTTTCATGGTCACGAGGTCTGGGCGTTGAGCTCTCCCCTCTTCAAACGAGGAGCTCCAGAAAGAAGAAGGGAATTCAATATACATAACAAGCTACTCCTATCGAACCTGCACTTGATGGAAAGGCCCTTAGAGCATTAAAGGCCATCGCTCGTTCTAAATAATGTTTGCGCTCTCTTTAAGCATATGAGGAATCGGAGGCATCCTCAAAACTGCATCCTTCTGTAATCTTCTCGAGCACACCAATCTGGACATCATTTTTCTTCAGGAGACCCTCTCGACAGAGCAAAAGTACAGAGCTTTCTTGCACTCCTTCCGCTCTTCTTGGATCTCTGTGGCCGTTAGCTCCTTAGGCAATTTGGGCGGCCTGCTAGTGGCATGGGACCCTGGTTTCTTCGACTTGACTCCCTTCCTGACTTGTGGTGGCTTATTGTTGGTAGGCTGTAGTTTAGCTACCAACCAGAAGCTAGCTTTTTTAAACGTATACAGCCCCTATCAGGACAAACTACTTTTCTGGACTCTTCTTGCTAACAGTGGGATTTTGTCCATCCCCAACCTCATCCTTTGAGGTGACTTAAACATCACTCTCTCGGCAGATGAACATTGGGGCGGAATTTCCTTGCCTGGACCTAGTGAAGCCTTTTACAGAGACCTTTTCCTCTCCAATAACCTCATCGATATTTTGCCATCTAGACTTATCCCCACTTGGCGTAACGAGAGATCTGGGAATGAAGCTATTGCTAGAAGACTTGATCGCTTTTTAATCTCAGATAGTTACATGTTCTCCATAGCCTTCCCAACCTCCTGGGTGGCGCTTCCCTACTTTTCAGACCATGCGCCCATTCTCTTAAAGATGAATCTTCTCCTCCATCATAAATCTTACCCTTACAAATTCAATCACCACTGGATTTCATCCATTGATTATTCCGATCTTGTGCACTCTATCTGGACAGACCCGTCATTTCAAAGAGAAAGTAATCCCCAACTAAGAATTGTCTGGAAACTAACGGTATTAAAAGCGCACTCAAAGTCCTGGAGCAAATGTAAGAAGGAATCAGAGGTGGCCCTTTTAAACAACATAGAGTCTAAGATTAAAAATCTCATTTTACTCTCCACCTCTGCCACCCTGTCATTAGAAGACTCCAATACATTAAAGATGCTAGAGAGGAACAGAGCTCACATTCTGCGTGAAGAGGAAATGAGCTGGAGGCTCCGCAGCCGAGCGACCTGGCTCAAGTGGGGGGACTCCAATACAAAATATTTTCACAGTCTAGCAAGTCACAACAGGAACAAAAAACAGATTTGGTCAATCCAAAGTGATTGCAATGAGACTCTTCGAGGACAAGACACAATCAAAGTGGAGGCTGTCACTTTTTTTGGTAAGCTCTTCAAAGCCAACGAAAGTCAATATCATCTTGAGAAAGTTTCCACTGCCAGCCTTTTTCTGAAACTGGTATTGGCCACTGAAGCGTCCGACCTCTATAAGCCTGTTACTTTGCCGGAGCTCAAGGATATTTTGATACATTTCAAAAAAGAGAGAAGTCCAGGGCCCGACGGCTGGACGACATAATTCTTCTCTTTTTTCTTTGATCTTGTTGGGTAGGATCTCCTCCAGATGGTGGAGGACACTCGCATCAAATGTAAGGTTCAAAAAATTCTTAACTCCATCTTCCTGGTATTGATCCCGAAGGAAATCAACCTGACTCCTTCACTGACTACAGACCAATCTCCTTGTGCAACCTTATTTACAAGATTGTTTCAAAAGTTATCTCAAACCGGATGAAGCCATTTCTGGAAAGGAGTCTATCGGCTGAGCAACTCAGTTTTTTAAAAGGGAGAAGAATACAAGATGCCATTGGTGCTTCCCACGAGAGCATCCACTCCATAAAACAGAAAAATCTGAAGGCTTTGATTTTGAAAATTGACCTCAAAAAGGTATTCGACAGCATCGATTGGGCTTTCTTGAGACTTATCCTTCACTCGGTGGGCTTTGGCATCAAGTTCACGGACTGGATTATGTCCTGCGTCACTAGTGTTAGCTTTGCGGTGCTGATTAATGGGGAGGCTTCAAACTTCTTCAAAAGAAAACGAGATCTCCGTCAGGGATGCCCACTCTCACCTTACCTCTTCATTCTTCTCATGGATAGCCTTAGTCTTCTCCTTGCAAAATCCATCTCCGAACACCAAATATCAGGTATAAAGGTTTCAAGGCTCATCAAGATGGTTCATCTCATGTTTGTGGATGACATTCTCCTAATGTCAAAAGCTGACCTTCCAGAGTGGCTGGCGATCTTGGAGGTTCTTCAACTTTTCTGCACAGTTTCGAGTCTTTCCATTAACCCCATTAAATCCATTGTTCATTATTGGGGTTTATCTGAGGCCGAGCTTATGCTCTTCAAAAACACCATCCCATACTCTTTTTTTGATTTGAAGGATGGTTTCATTTACCTGGGCTACAGGCTGAAATCGGGAGTCGCTTCCTCTGCTGATTGGTATTGGTTAGTTGCTTTATTCGAAAGGAGAATAGGCTTCTGGTGTAATAAGTGGCTGTCCCTGGGTGGATGTCTCATTCTTGTCAAATCGATTCTTGAAGGCCTTGCTGCCTATTAGATGACACTCGAGCGGATCCCAAACAAAATCATCATATTGCTTCGTAGACTCTCTTTTAATTTCCTGTGGAACGATCTCACCGGAAAACGTCGTTTCCAGCTGTGTAGCTGGAAGTCACTGGTTAGGCCCCGAAAGGCAGGGGGCTGGGGGCTCAAAAACCTCTCTATTTTCAACACAGCGCTCCTGGCATGTTCCTTCTGGAGAGCTGTCACACATGACAGCATCTGGCACTGAGTCATTATGGACAAATATCTTGGCTCCCTTCCTCTTCTCCCTTGGCTTCGGAAGATTACTCTTGAACAGAGATGGGCTTCACCCTTTTGGAAGGGTCTTATCTCCACCTCGCCGGTGATTTTACACTGGCTTCATTGGAAACCCAGATCGAGTACCGAGATTTCTCTTGGGAGGGATAAAATTCTCGGATTGGAAAATTTCTCGATCCTCTCGTCCCAACTCAGATCTCTGATTTCTTCTCAAAGTTTCGGATACCTGGCTCAGATTAGAGTGGCCGCTTGTGCCCCTCACCTCCCCGACCTATGGCTTCATAGCAGCGTGCTACAGCTCCGGGGTCCCATGGCCTTGGAATGGGACGCTTTTACCTCGGCTTTAAAATCGGTGGGTATCTCTCTCCGGAACACGCGTGACACTCTCCTGTGGGCCGAGGGTGATGCCTCGGGCATCCTCACAGTCAAAAACGCTTATGCGGCCCTCCTCCAACCACAGGTCATCGATGTTGATACTCTGTGGCTTCATCAGATCTGGAAGTGGCATTACCACTCAAGCTTCAACTTTTCATTTGGCTATGCGTGAAGGATAGGGCGCTCACTTGGGAGGCACTCCGTAGGCGTGGCTGGCAGGGGCTCGGGATTTCCCCCCTTTGTAAACAAGCCACTGAAGATATACATCACCTTATGATACACTGTGTATTCTCAACTCATATCTGGAACCTCTTATCCCAACATTTCTCTCTTCCGCTGGTCTGGAATGGCGTCACCTTTTCCGATTGCCTCTCATCATGGCTATCGGACACATTGGCTCTG
Source organism: Picea engelmannii (assembly GCA_009831015.1). NCBI lineage: Eukaryota > Viridiplantae > Streptophyta > Pinopsida > Pinales > Pinaceae > Picea > Picea engelmannii. Next base: position 2,487,049 of record ML777689.1, on the reverse strand, counting down.
CATCCATTGGTTGCACATGTATGTTGGCAGACCTGGATTGAGCGTAACCGAGTGATTTTTGAGGGCCGACCTCCCTCCTGCTATGCGGTCCTCCACAGAGTTTTATCTTCCTTTCATTGGCAGCCGACCACAATTAAGATCTTTCAATTCAAAGCTTGTGAATACCCGCTGGTGCCAGGCTCCACTTTAGTATGTTTTGATGGCGCAACTCTATCTAACGGTCTTTGTTGCGGGGCTGGGGGCACTTTCAAGTCCCATCCGTCTCGGATCACTAAATGGTTCTTAAACTATGGTGCGGGATCTAATACCAAAGCCGAGCTCATGGGCTTGTGGGCATCTCTCTCCCTTGCCTCGTGCTGGTCTTTAAAACACCTACTGGTTCTAGGAGACTCGAGAGTAATAATTGATTGGATTAACCAAAAATTCAATCTTCAATCTGTCCACATTGAGGGATGGAAACAAAAAACTTTGAAGCTGGCCAACTTCTTCACCGACGTACACTTCCATCATATTCCCAGATATCACAATACTGAGGCAGACGCTCTATCAAAAAGGGCACTAAGTGAAGTGGCTGGGAGACTCTCGGTTTATCATTGTGACAAAGGAATTGAGAGCCCTATCACCACTTTTAACATTTTCGAGCCATAGTTGCCCTTTTTTAGCAGTTTATTTGTGTGCATTAGAAAGTTTGTCTACTTTTTACTTTCAAGTTTCTCCCCTCGCTAGAGCGGGCATCGACTTGGCAACTCTTCTAGTTTTTATCGTATCGGATGATATGTATTAGACAATTTTAAAGGCCAACACTGATCATGATCATTTTCAGTAGGATTCAAGCTTTGTAAAAGAATTTATACTTTATATAAATTTGAGAAAAAAAAACTTCTTGGAAAAAAAAATAAAAAAAAAGAAATTTAATTAATATGTTGTGTCTTTTTTGTATACACGTTCTCCATATATTAAGGAAAATTGTCTTTAATGGTGTGGAAACTTTCCCCATAAAATATAAGAAACCTACAATATATTTACAAACTTTGCATTCTATTATAAACAATTATGAATCTATCAATTATGATAATAGGCATAGAATGTGTCATACATATGCATTTAATAAATCAAAAAGTGACGAGGATGTCAAAAATGACTCATGCATTTAGAGTCTTATTATGATTCGATTGCGCTATCTTTCCCGGACTCGTGTTCAAACCCTACCAAGCGCTACTTATGTAGAACAACAACTTGATAAAAACCGCCCTTTATTACACTTACAACCTCCTACCGATGTGGAATTCAACCTCTTTCCAGTCAACGCAGAAGTGAAGTTATAAAACAAACCAAACACACTTCTCAATAAAGAAACGTCCGGGGGCCAGACCATGTATCTAAGTGAGTGAGTGCATAAAGCCTAGTTACTAACATGATATCGAGCTAAATCTTTCGAGAATGTTGCTATTGAGTGATAGAAGAAAGGGTGTGCAACTGAACTAAACCCAACACCAATTCCACAGTAGATTTTTCTCATTTTAGTCGACTTTTGCGGCTGTTATTAATTGAAGAGTTAAAGAAAATATTAACTAAATACTTTCTAGGTTTCAAGCAATAAATTATACTAAGATAAATTAGATTTTTCTCATTTCAATAGACTTTTGCGGCTGTTATTAACTGAAGAATTAAAGAAAATATTAACTAAATACTTTCATCTTGCATACAATAAATTATACTAAGATAATTTTTTAGTTAATTGCATCCCACTTTCTTAGGCGTTCAAGTCTAAATTAGACAAACTTATTAAAAAAATTGGAAGTAACAGTGGTATTGGAAACGATTTGCAATTACAGTATAAAAATTAAAAAACATGACTAGTGGTATCTAAAATAAAATAGTAAATCAACTTGTTTTTCCCTCCGTTTAGGACGAAGTGTGGCCTGCATTTGAATACACATGTCTAGTGGACTGTGGATCCATTCAACTACATTTTCATTGAGGAATGTGGAAATTCGTTTCGGACCAAGTGCGGCCTTCATTTGAATACACATGTCTAGTGGGCCATGGATCCATGCAACAACATTTTTTTGGAGGAACGTGGAACTTTAGCTTGCAATTGCAACAGGTAATGCGCAGACGTCAGACTTCAATGCTCCCAAGTAGACAAATGGTGTACCAGTTGGTATGCAACTTGTCGCGACTATAGGAGGCCAACACCCTAGCTATATGTGGCTTTCTCCAAGTCTTCCCCTGCATATCATATTTTCTCTAGGGCTGCGTCCTAGTTAATTCTAGTTCATGGTCACTCCCTGTGATTGTTCCTAGTTCCTCCCTTCTATTCAATAAATACATAATTAAGAGGGTCATATACTAATTTGAAACAAAAGATGGGAGGTATTCATGGTAAATAAGATTTTCACAGAGTTAAATACACACCAACTATTACCTATGATGGTGTTGTGTTCATCAGTACCTGACCCTACCTGAGCCTCATTCTTTGTTTGATCCAATCCCAGACTGTTAGAGATAATTCTTTCATTAATGTTGTACTAAGTTTGGGGATTTGGTTTGAGATATTGTAGAAGATTATTGAGATATTCTCTCAACCTACATCTCCATATTTGGAGTTAGTTGGATATCACTCCAATTATATATACTTTGTATCTAAGTTTAATTGTGAAATACAAAATATTATTTGTGTATCTAATTCTTCCTATCTGTAATTTGGTATCAGAGCCACAGATCTGCCATCATCACCCAACATCGATCATAGTGAATCTATTCCATAGGAAAGGGAGGAGTCTGTCTGAAAATAAAGAATGTTGTTGTGAGAAGAGAGTCGCTATCAGTCTACCATCGACACATTGGAGCCCCGTCAGCCATCAATTTGCAACTAGCTATTACAAAGAGGTAATGTGGATTCATCCATAATGTTGGAGAATTTTAATGGCATCAATTTTTATACATGGAAAGTCAAAATACAAATGCACTTGATGAATAAGGGATTGTGGAATTTAATAAAAGGAACAGAAAAAACACCTACTGATGCCAAGCTATTAAGTGAATGGGAGAAGAGAGAAGACATGGCTAAGGCTATTATTGGATTGGGTCTTTCATACACTCAATTGCATTTAATTGATTTAGCAAAATCATCTAAAGATATTTGGGAGCAATTAAGTAAATTGTTTGGAGAAAAGGCTTTAAAGCAAAGTTCTCTCTTAAATTGCAACTCTTTATCCTTAAAATGAAAGATGAGATACCACTATCCAGTCATATAAATGCTTTTATGTCTCTTTTAAGGCAATTAGTTGATGTTGGTACCAAGGTAAAGACAGAAGATTCTAAAGCAATTATGTTAAATAATCTATCCTCTAAATATAACAATATTGTATCAGCATTAAGTCAAATGTCTTCTTAGTCATTAGAAGAAATGGTAGCATCACTTTTAGCCGAAGAAAAAAGGATGAATCCAGAGGACATAAATGTTCATCATGAAATTGCATTATTCTCTAAGGGTAAGACGAGAAAAAATAAGGGGTCAGGTGAATTTTTTTATTGTCACAAGTATGGACATACAACATGGAATTGCAGAAGTCATGCAGAAGATATTCTAAATGGTAAATAAACTACAAACATTTCTCATATAGATTATTCATTTGAATCAGATAGTGATGAAGAACCACCATAATCTCCACTCAAACTATTCTAAAAACAAGGAAGGGGATTTCAATTTTTCTAGTGTTTGTATGTGTGGTGTGTTATTTATGTTGTAATTTTTTCAGTATAGTGTTATGATGCAGAGCCACAACTAAGGTTTATACTGATGTGACCCGTCGTGCTCCGGGAGCATTAGTTACAGGTCATTTTTTATGGTCAAGTTGTGAAACTGACTCTAAAGATATTTAGTATTTAGATCATTCTCCTAGATACTGTAGATAGCCAAAAGAAAAATATTTGCAGATGGAAGTGTACCCATAGGATGGTTCAGTATCAAGATTGTCCTTTAGGAGGTCGAGAAGCGTCAGTTCTACAAGAGCATCAAAGATGGTCAGAAGCTTTTGTACTTTAAATGTGTCAAATGGGAAGCTCAAATGTATGGAGAAGAAAAGAGCAGAAGCTGAAAGATTCAGAGTAGGTGTAAGCACTGATGAAGACCAGTCAGACAAAGACAAATGATAAATTTTGTAATTGTGATTTCAGTGTTGTAAGTTTGTTGAATGTAAGCATTAAAGGGGGGTGTTAGAGATAATGCTTTCATTAATGTTGTACTAAGTTTGGGGATTTGGTTTGAGATCTTGTGGGAGATTGTTGAGATATTCTCTCAACCTACATCTCCATATTTGGAGTTAGTTGGATCTCACTCCAACTATATATACTTTGTATCTGAGTTTAATTGTGAAATACAAAATATTATTTCTGTGTATCTAATTCTTCCTATCTATAACAAATTCAATTTCTTTGAAGACATCATGAAGCTCTACTTCGATGTGATATCTTAGTGCTCAAAAATCACTTTCTCATATTATTAGATTAAAAAGTATGTTTACGCGTGAGAGTTTCTTGATCACAAAATCACAAAATTGTGGGACTATAGCCTTTGTTCTTAATCATTTCTCCCCAACCGTGGTTGACCCCATCGAAGGTGAACCTATCATGCCTCTCATTCTACTGAATTGGAAAATCACTTCTTAGTTTGATCGAGCTAGGAGCCTTGGGGTTATGTTTTTTTGTTAAGTTCAGAAAAGGGCGGGCTCCTTCCACTCTGCCTAAATGGGAGAGCCCACTATCATGGACCTCATGCCTCTTGAGTTGATAAAGGACTTCCTCACAACATGCGGTGAAAATTTGCTCAAGTATCTGCTTCCTCACTTTTGTAATAACATCTCCTTCCTCGCTTCCTCAAGTTATTGCGGCTGAGAACTTTTCTTCTAAATTGATCCATTTTTTCTTTTTCTACACTATATTTCCACCAAACATTAAGTATGCTTGGTGCAGATGGAAGGAATGGACATGATTGACGAATTTTCTTGGAGGGGAGATGAAGAGTTTGTGCACTGGATGATGAATTGTGTCTTTCCAGTGGCCATTTCTGTATACATGAGGGAGAAGCTAGCTTGAGTAAGGTTGGGTAAGACCTTTATTTCAGGACCAACAAAGTGGGTTCACGCTATCTAACTTTCAAACAATAGTTTCAACAACAATCTTGACAAAACCAAGCTCATTGGGAAACCAATATTCCATACTCTTAGGAAACAACTCTAATAGAAATATGGTAAGGTTTGGCCATGTTTTTCTCCCCATAATTGTTCTTCATTAAGCAATACATAAATGCAATACAACAATACATAGTGAGGGTATCAAGGATTGGATCCATCGAATACATAAGAGGATCTAGATTTGATCTAAAATATTAATGCAGGCCATCGAGGATCTAGATTTGATATGATATATTAATGTACGCATACCCATTCAGGGCATTGATCAAAAAACAATTCGAAGTTGAGAGCCAATAGTATCACATAAAAACATAGTTTTTTAGTTTATTTTAATATAAAATTTTTTATTAATGAGCTTTTCCGAAGTTTGACATTACAAATCATAAAACAATTTAAGTCAAACTTTCAACTAATAGCCTATCAAACTATGGTATGGTATGGTATGCATTGGAAATGGTGTGCATTGATAGTGGAAATGGTATGGTATGCCTTGCCATTGTATGGTATGCATTGGCGATGGCAATGGAAATGGAAATGGGGGAATCACTAAGGAAGATCTAAGAAATGGAGAAGGCTCTGTAGAGTAGCCAGAAGAAGTAGGAAATTGACCCCATCATGATGGATGATGAACAGATCGGGGAAATCATAAGGAATGTAGGTGTGACACACATCAGACGACCCTTCCAATATAAGATGAATAATAAGAAGCATGATGTAGCGAAGAGAGATGGATTGGACATCGATGAGGAGTAGGTAGAGGATCTTAGTGCCACGAGGCAAATTGAGGATATATTGTGTGCCACATATGAGAGGAAAAACAGAGGTCATCCGTTCAACGCAGAAGAAGGCTCTCCTTTCCAGATACAAATTAGTGTGGAACCCACTACCCCATGTGCGATTAAGACAACCAAAGAAGAAAAAATAGTTAACCAACAAGTGATTAGTGGTAGAAGAATTTTTTTCAAGATGTGGGTCTAGTAGAAGAAGTGTAAGTTCAACAAGTAGCATTCAAGTATCTACACCACGCAGAGGTGATATTTCAACAAATTTCACAATGGTAGGAAAATATCCAACTATTAGGTTAGCAGAGTTCCGAGGGGATGGGTCAGACGATCCAGAAAATAATCTATTTATTCGTGAGAATATATGGGCAGCAAAGCATATTACAGATGAGGATACAAAGGTTGTGCATTTGGCAATCAAATTTAGAGACCGTGCATTAGAATGGTACATGGGTCTCACAACAAATAATCCAATGGGAAGACCTACAACTATAACATATGTGAAGAGTCAATTAATAAATGAATTTCAAAAGCTGAGTTCAGAAGACTAGTTTATGAATGAAAAGATTGAGATCAAACAGAAACCAGGAGAATCAGTCTGGGAAGTGGACCAGAAATTTAAGAGGATAAAAGGTAAGTTAAACTACACTATTACTAATACACAACATAGACATTTGTTTGTTAATAATTTGTTTCCACACTTGAAGTATCCTTTGAGACAACATAAATTCCAAAGTCAGGGTGAGGGTCTTTAGGCAGCCTTAGAGCTAGAGGAAAATTGGTACAAGTACACAAATCCAGCTGTGGAAGAGTTGAAGCAAGATCTGAAGAAATTAACATTCCAGTTAAATAAAAACAAAGGAAAGGAGAAAAGAGAATATGTCTAGTGTACATTGTGTAAGACAAACGACCATCACAAGAATGAGTGTCCATTATTTGCATAGTATATTGGAGTAGGTATGACGAACCCTTTAGCTTTAGGAGGACCATGATGTGAGATTTGAAAAACACATGGGCATGATCCCTATCATTTCCCCCTGATGCAAAAGTACCAGACAATACCAAAGAACATATTTTGTAACTTTTTCAAGTCAGTTGGACACGAAGAAAAGGATTGTAGAACCTTGGAGATGATGAAAGAAAGGATTACAGATACACACAGGGTGCAACCTAGACATGTAACATGAAAACATGCGCAGTAGATGCAGTAGAACAATGCGCAACAACCACAATATAGTCACGTGCAGCAGTTGTAGCACAAACACAATATAATGTACAACAGTTTCAAGGGAAATAATAGTATAATCTTGCACAACAATACACAACACCACTGCAGTACAACAACGCACAACCACAATATAATTAGGAACCGTAGTATAACACACCATGTGTAGATAATCAAGGAAACAAGGGAGGATTCAAAGGAGGAGGCCTTGGAGGAAGAGGCTTTGGAGGAGGTCGAGGACCAATTGTTTGCCATAAATATCAGAAGCTAGGGCACTATGCAAGACACTACTCACAACCACCTGCAACATGTATGTACTATCGGACAACAGACCATGAAATTGAAGACTTTCCAACATCGTTGATAAAAATACAGGAAAAGAGGAACCAGGCTAATCAAAAAGTGCAATGGATCGAGGTGGAAAATAGAGCAGAGGATGGGAAGAAGATTAACATAGTTACTAGAGGTGGAGATAAGACATGAGAAGATGAAACCAATAAGGATCGGGACTAGCACCAGTGGGTCAGGAAGAATAAACCACCTGAACAAAAGTTTGATGAGTGCAAAGAGAAAGAGATATTCAAGGAAGCTAGATAGGAGATATTGAAGGAAAACATTGTGTCCACTTCAGGAACGAAGCTAGTAGATGAGATACTAGTCTATGACATGCCTTCATTATTTGATCAAACCAATCAAGAGAAGTCTTGAAAACATGTAAGGAACTTAAGAAACTTTTGGGGAGCTTGTGTCAAACTATTGAGTGATAAAAATTACTTACAATTATTGCATAATTTGTTAGGAAAGTGTAATCCTAGGGAAGAAGGGGTGAAAGGAGTAAATTAGCTCTGTAAGAAGAGAAGAACCTGTTAGAACCTATATAATAGGGAATCAGTATTCTGACTGATATCTATTTTAGGCATGGTCACGACACACAACAAAGGTGTAAAAGTGACAGAAATTCCTCACTTCACCTCAAATGTTATCACATAAGAGTTTTTTGTTTTCGGTGGTTAAAGGGTAGAGTTTCATGCTATGTTAGCTACCGAAAGTGAGAGATTTCGGTCACTTAGAACCCACTTTTTGTGTACCTCTAGCCACCGAAAGCATGTAGCTAGTTTAAAAAAAAAAAATGGCCCCTCGGTCTGCATGAAGAGTGTTCTGTTTGGAGCACTAGCGCACCAAGCCACAGTTAGCAACGAACCTACAAGCCAATGCCCAATCACAAGACTCCAGCTCTGCGCAACCTGTCACACACCTACATCAACACACAGCGTTGATAGGCAACACAACACAAGTCAAAGCCTATCATACAAGCGCCAAGTAAAAAGTCACATGGAGGAGGAGCCCCTAAGAGGGCACCATTATGAACCATTGGCGCATATATATACCAATGTATGCCTTTTCCTTTATTAACAAGGATAATTGCCTACAGAGTAAAATAATAATAAAATGCAGCGATGCCCACGCCAAATGTCAAATTTCATAGTTGCTAAGTGTTAAATGAATGGTTCTGAGTGCCAAAACTACCAGAGAAGCCCAGAGGGTATAAATCGCATGCCAAATGGTAATATGAATGCTCAGCTATCAAGGAAAGTTTAGACATTGGCTGCCAATATTTGTAGGTGTCTATCGAAGCTGATAAAGGGATGATAGAAACTTCCTTGTCGCCAAAGTGAAGGGTTTTGGCAGTGATTTAAGACAAGATGGGTGGAAGGATGTAGTTTCAGTTCTCATTGGAATCATCGACCCACTGTGTATCAGTCCCTGTTTCGTAGGCAACATGGGACATCGATCACAACGATCAGGGGAAGAACAATGTTTATTTCCAGTGTTTATTCATGCTGGGAAAGTTAGAAGAATGCATTTATGTTTAGTAGACAACAATCGCATTGTCCTTCAATTAAGGCAAGATGTATTCAGGGGAACTGTTCGATATGCTAGTGTACATGCCCATTCACGGAGAACCGGAAGTAAGAGAGATGATCTCGAGTCTTTGGATTATACGCTTATATTTATTCTTTGAGGGTGTTTGCCTTGGCAAGGATACCAGGGTGACAACAAGGGTTTCCTGGTTTGCAAGAAAAAAAATGGCCTCATTCCCAGAGATGTTGTGCTGCTTTTGTCCACTGCCCTTTAAACTATTTTTTGAATATGTGGTGAACTTGAAATTTGATGATGAGCCCTATTATGCAAAATATATTTCACTTTTGATGGAATCATTGGTCCAAATCCAGCTGTCAGGCCAATAAACACTGATGGAGCTCTTAAGGTTGGTCAAGAGAGAGGTAGATTGACTATGGAGGAAGATGATGATGAGCAGCCTAAGAAGAAGGTTCGGCTTGGTATGCTTGCTACACAATGGATCAGTGTTTATAATGCTCGGCGACCAATGAAACAATGATATCACTATAATGTGGCTGATACAAGACTTGCACAGCATGTTGAGAAAGGGAATGAAGATGGTCTTTTTATAAGAAGTGTAGCATCTTGCTCAAATCTGTGGACTCTCAAATGATGTGGGAACTGGATTCACTGCACAAGTTTATGAGCTTTCTCAGTGCTTTCTTCACAAGGATTGGGAACATTTAAAAATGGGTTTGATGGGGGTGTTCATATTGCCAAAATTGATGAAATAGAGGACATTGCAGCGAAGATACTAGGACTAATTCTTATTACCAGACAGACTAGACCTGAAGAGAAACCAGTGAACAAGGTGTACATATGCCAGAATTTGTGTCTTGCTAATGAAATGTACTTTGCCATTACTCATGACCGTGTGTCTACTGGTCCTGTTATAATTTCATGTAGTAAGGGTAGAACCAGTATTGAAGACCTTGCAGAAAAGTATCCTGACATAATAATCAAGGTTCCTATTAATCTTTTCAAAGGAATAATAGATGAAGATGCTGCAAAAGTTGTAGAAGGTCTGGCCCCCAGGTTTGTTGATAGAGATACATAAATAAATCAAGTAAAAAGATGTATGGCCTATTTTGTGAAACATAATGTACACTTCTTGAGATAAATTCTATTGTAGAGACCGTTGATGGCCAATTAGCGGTTGTTGAAGCTGACTTGAACTATATTGGATTGGATGGAGAAATAGGATGCATGGTTAATGGTGCAGGGTTGACAATGGCTACCATGGATATCACTTTGACCAATGCACTTAAATTTCCAACCTATGCAAAGCATAGACTGCTATCTATGATACAAGAAATAAGGCATCTAGCTAAGCAAGTAACGGAGATGAAGGCTTTGCTATCAAATCTTCTGATGCGGCGAAAAGGTTTCCATCTCAGATATGATTTATCACAGAAAAAAATTGAACTTTGATTCCTCATATGGTTGAAGGATACGCATCACAGTCTTCAAACGAAGGATATCAAAATGTGCGCCCAATTTCACCATAAATAAGCCACGATAACTTGCTAAACGATGCCAAAGGTTAAAACATTCTCCAGGTGTCAATTCATCCAGTGTTCTAACGCCAATCCACAGGGTAGAGCATCCCAACTTTTCAGGAGATGAATCCACAAATCTAGCATTTCGATGCATTGGTTGGGAAAGAGAGAGCCGATTCTTGGGCTGGATATTAGCAGAGCACAAGTGGCACTTTCCATCATGGCATTCGAATTACAGTTGAGCATTTACAGGAGCAAGCCAACAAGAAAAAGATCATCTCCAGAATCTAAGGCAACAGTTAGACAGAGGTGGCAGAGTATCCTGTTTTGAGGCATATCATTTCGAATGCAGCTGGCAGTCAATACCCAAATTTCGCCAAAACAAATGAGGCAGATCCAGAATCTGAGGCCAGCAAAATGACAGATGGTCCAGATTTTATGGCAAAGATCCCCCAACAACTCAACATTCATTTCCAACAGTTCCAGAATTTGAGAGACCTATCAAACTTTATCAAATTAGTTGTTATTTACATTTTTATTTGATTTTGTTTCTGGGAGACCATCTGTGACATGTGTGAAGAGGATTGTAACTGCTTTTCTATTTTTAGAAAGCAAAGTTAAAGCTCGAATCTTTTGAAGGCTGAGGGAACTTTTGTATATATGCAGATGTAAAAGACAAACAGAGGGTTCGACCTATGGGGTGTTTTTGGTTCGAGCTGTGAAGTGTTTTTCTTTTTTGGTTCGACCTGTGGGGGGTTTTTGGTTCGAGCTGTGAAGTGTTTTTCTTTTTCGGTTCGACCTGTGAGGTGTTTTTCCTTTTGGCTGGAACGTGGGCTTTGCCATTCCAGAATTTTTTTTCTGTAATCATTAAGTGATTGATCTGTAATGGGCATGCTTTTTACAGGATTCTTGTGCGGATGTGTTGGTGGCGTTCTTTCGCTGTTAAGTATTTTCCTGTCATCTTTTCACTTGTTGTCAATTCTTATTGTTAGAAGATAGTAACAGAGCTGAATTTATTGGCAAAATACTCTGCATCTGTTCTTTTGATAATCTTTATGTTACTCTTCTAAAAAGCTTAGTTAAGGAATTCTTAGCTGCTCCTTTGCTTGGCTTTTTCCTCCCCTAGTTCTTCCTCAAATCGACACCATCAAAACTTAATTCGATCCAACATTTCCGCTACCTTTCCCTGTGTAAGAAATTTGTCCAGATTTGAGAGTGAATCACATATTTAAGCGTAGACCCCATTTTCCCAATGGCCCTCCTTGCTATCCCAAAACAACCATTTAAAAACCCGAACCCCATACTTTATAGCTAGCCTAACATCCATCCCATACAAACCAAGCTAAATTGTACAGAGAGATCCCTCTCTGAGTCTTGGAGGGCTAGATCCAAGACTCCAAGTGGTTTGAGGTTACCTCTATGATTTCCTCCGCAGCCTTAGGAAAATTACAGAGCATTAACATTTTGGTGACTCCACTGGGGACTTCTCCAGAGGTGCACTTCAAGTTCAGATTTGACTTTTGATGGTGAACAAAAGCCAAACACTGGAAGGATGTACCATTCCCTTGGCGACTCCATTATTCAAGATCCCGAGCTTCAAACTTCACAAGCAACTTCACTGCTGAAGAATCCAGATTTCAAAGCCTTGATGATGTTTCAAGATGACAGGGTATGTGGAAAATCCTATATCTTGTGAATCCATAGAAGAATTCAGGGGTAAGTTAGCAGAATTTCACATTGACGAGGACTTTTTAACAACTGTGTTTCGTGTTTTGGAATCGAGCAAATTTTCCCCTAAAAGTAAAATTTGTTTTCTTGAGCTAGTTGTTGAAAAGTTCGAAAATGATATTGAACTTTTGGATTCTCAAATTCAGTCATATAATTTCCTAGATCTCAAAGAATTCTTGGAAAATCTTCCTTCTCCAAAGCAAGAGGAAATTGTACTACCTGTTGATTTGCAGATTGATGATGGTTATGTTTTCAAGTATAAGGCTGAAGTTGTAAATGCATGGTTTAATTTTGAAGATGCAATTGATCAACTAGTCATTGAAGATCTAGAGGCAAATATCATGCATCATGTTTTAATTGATCCTATAGCAGATTACATGGAGATTCATGTGAGCTTGAGTTTTCAGACCTGTTTTCTCTATAAGGACCAAAAATGTCAACAACTTCCATTTCATATTGTGAGGACACATAATCAAGGTATACTTAAGATTTCACCGACAAGCAGTCAAGTTGTCCATTTGTTTTTGCAGCTACTGGACTGGCTTCATTGGCATTTCTGTATTACCTGATTCAACAAAATTATGAGGTAGATTAGGGTAGGTAGATGGGTGAAAATAAGTTCAGTGCTCTGAGCATTTTTCTAGTTTCAAGTTTCAGATTACTTTTCAGTTTTTCAGTTCAAGTGTGATCCAGACTTTAGTTTGCAGAGAGTTTTGGTTTCAGTTCGAGAGTTTCAGCTACCAGGGATTTTGTAGCATATCGGGTTGCATATTGGGGAACAACCGGATGGATAAGGCATTGATTGTCAAGTTCCCAGAGATCAACGGTTATAGACACCTCCTTCGGAGCTATCTTCCCCAGGTGGAGCCTATGTTAGAACCTATATAATAGGTAATCAATATTCTGACTGATATCTATTTCAGGCATGGTCATGACGCACAACAAAGGTGTAAAAGCGACAGAAATTCCTCACTTCACCTCAAATGTTATCACACAAGAGTTTTTTGTTTTCGGTGGTTAAAGGGTAGAGTTTCATGCTATGTTAGCTACCGAATGTGAGAGCTTTTGATCGCTTAGAACCCACTTTTTGTGTACCTCTAGCCACTGAAATCATGTAGCTAGTTTAAAAAAAAAATTGGCATCTCGGTCTGCATGAAGAGTGTTCTGTCTAGAGCACCAGTGCACCAAGACACGGTTAGCAATGAACCTGCAAGCCAATGCCCAATTGCAAGACTCCAACTCTGTGCAACCTGTCACACACCTACATCAACACACAATGTGGATTGGCAACACAACACAAGTCAAAGCCTATCATACAAGCGCCAAGTGCAAAGTCACATGGAGGAGGATCCCCTAAGAGGGCACTATTATGAACCATTGGCGCATATATATACCAATGTATGCCTTTTCCTTTATTAACGGGGATAATTGCCTACAGAGTAAAATAATAATAAAACGTAGCGATGCCCACGCCAAATGTCAAATTTCATAGTTGCTAAGTGTTAAATGAATGGTTATGAGTGCCAAAACTACCAGAGAAACCCAGAGGGTATAAATCGCATGCCAAATGGTAATATGAATGCTCAACTGTCGAGGAAAGTTTAGACGTTGGCTGCCAATATTTGTAGGTGTCTATCGAAGCTGATAAAGGGACGATAGAAACTTCCTTGTCGCCAAAGTGAAGGATTTTGGCAGTGATTTAAGACAAGATGGGCGGAAGGATGTAGTTTTAGTTCTCATTGGAATCATCGACCCACTGTGTATCAGTCCCTGTTTCGTAGGCAACATGGGGCATCGATGGCAGCGATCAGGGGAAGAACAATGTTTATTTCCAGTGTTTATTCATGCTGGGAAAGTTAGAAGAATGCATTCATGTTTAGTAGACAACAATCGCATTGTCCTTCAATTAAGGGTAGATATATTCAGGGGAACTGTTCGATATGCTAGTGTACATGCCCATTCAGGGAGAACCGGAAGTAAGAGAGATGATCTCGAGTTTTTGGCTTATACGCTTATGTTTCTTCTTCGAGGGAATTTACCTTGGCAAGGATACCAGGGTGACAACAAGGGTTTCCTGGTTTGCAAGAAAAAAAATGGCCTCATCCCTAGAGATGTTGTGCTACTTTTGTCCACTGCCCTTTAAACTATTTCTGGAATATGTGGTGAACTTGAAATTTGATGACGAGCCCTATTATGCAAAATATATTTCACTTTTGATGGAATCATTGGTCCAAATCCAGCTGTCAGGCCAATAAACACTGATGGAGCTCTAAAGATTGGTCAAAAGAGAGGTAGATTGACTATGGAGGAAGATGATGATGAGCAACCTAAGAAGAAGGTTCAGCTTGGTATGCCTTCTACACAATGGATCAGTGTTTATAATGCTCGACGACCAATGAAACAGTGATATCACTATAATGTGGCTGATACAAGACTTGCACAACATGTTGAGAAAGGGAATGAAGATGGTATTTTTATAAGCAGTGTAGCATCTTGCTCAAATCTATGGACTCTCAAATGATGTGGGAACTGGATTCACTGCACAAGTTTATGAGCTTTCTCAGTTCTTTCTTCACAAGGATTAGGAACATTTAAAAATGGCTTTGATGGGAGTGTTCATACTAGGACTAATTCTTATTACCAGACAGACTAGACCTGAAGGGAAACCAGTGAACAAGGTGTACATATGCTAGAATTTGTGTCTTGCTAATGAAATGTACTTTGCCATTACTCATGACTGTGTGTCTACTGGTCCTGTTATAATTTCATGTAGTAAGGGTAGAACCAGTATTGAAGACCTTGCACAAAAGTATCCTGACATGATAATCAAGGTTCCTATTAATATTTTTAAAGGAATAACAGATGAAGATGCTGCAAAAGTTTTAGAAGGTCTGGTCCGCAGGTTTGCTGATAGAGATACATCAATAAATCAAGTAAAAATATGTATGGCCTATTCTGTGAAACAAAATGTACACTTCTTGAGATAAATTCTATTGCAGAGACCGTTGATGGCCAATTAGCGGTTGCTGAAGCTGACTTGAACTATATTGGATTGGATGGAGAAATAGGATGCATGGTTAATGGTGCAGGGTTGGCAATGGCTACCATGGATATCATTTTGACCAATGCACTTAAATTTCCAACCTATGCAAAGCATAGACTGCTATTTGTGATACAAGAAACAGGGCATCTAGCTAAGCAAGTAACGAAGATGAAGGCTTTGCTATCAAATCTTCTGATGCGACGAAAAGGTTTCCATCTCAGATATGATTTATCATAGGAAAAAATTGAACTTTGATTCCTCATATGGTTGAAGGATATGCATCGCAGTTTTCAAACGAAGGATATGAAAATGTGCGCCCAATGTCACCATAAGTAAGCCACGATAACTTGCTAAATGATTCCAAAGGTTCAAACATTCTCCAGGTGTCAATTCATCTAGTGTTCTAACGCCAAGCCACAGGGTAGAGCATCCCAGCTTTTTAGGAGCTGAATCCACAAATCTAGCATTTCGACACATTATTTGGGATAGAGAGAGCCGATTCTTGGGATGGATATTAGCAGAGCACAAGTGGCACTTTCCATCATGGCATTCGAATTAAAGTTGTGCATTTACAAGAGCAAGACAACAAGAAAAAGATCATCTCCAGAATCCGAGGCAACAGTTAGACAGAGGTGGCAGAGTATCCTGTTTTGAGGCATATCATTTCGAATGCAACTGGCAGTCAAGACCCAAATTTCGCCAAAACAAATGAGGCAGATCTAGAATCTAAGGCCAACAAAATGATAGATGGTCCAGATTTTATGGCAAAGATCCCCCAACAACTCAACATTCATTTCCAGCAGTTCCAGAATTCGAGAGACCTATCGAAATTTATGAAATTAGTTGTTATTTACATTTTTTTTTTTATTTTGTTTCTGGGAGACCATCTGTGACATGTGTCAAGAGGATTGTAACTACTTTTCTATTTTTAGAAAGCAGAGTTAAAGCTCGAATATTTTGAAGGCTGAGGGAACTTTTGTATATATGCAGATGTAAAATACAAACAGAGGGTTCGACCTATGGGGGGTTTTTGGTTCGAGCTGTGAAGTGTTTTTCTTTTTCGGTTCGACCTGTGGGGTTTTTTTGGTTCGAGCTGTGAAGTGTTTTTCTTTTTCGGTTTGACCTGTGAGGTATTTTTCCTTTTGGCTGGAACGTGGGCTTTGCTATTCCATAAAATATTTTCTGTAATCATTAAGTGATTGATCTGTAATGAGCATGCTTTTTACAGGATTCTTATGTGGATGTGTTGGTGGTGTTCTTTCTCTATTAAGTATTTTCCTGTCATCTTTTCACTTGTTGTCAATTCTTATTGTCAGAAGATAGTAACAAATTCGAATTTATTGGCAAAATACTCTGCATCTATTCTTTTGATAATATTTATGTTACTCTTCTAAAAATCTCAGTTAAGGAATTCTTAGCTGCTCCTTTGCTTGGATTTTTCCTCCCCTAGTTCTTCCTCAAATCGACACCATCAAAACTTAATTCAATCCAACATTTTCGCTACCTTTCCCTGTGTAAGAACTTTGTCCAGATCTGAGAGTGAATCACATATTTAAGCGCAGACCCCATTTTCCCAATGGCCCTCCTTGCTGTCCCAAAACAACCATTTAAAAACCCCAACCCCATACTTTATAGCTAGCCTAACATCCATCCCATACAAACCGAGCTAAATTGTATAGAGAGATCCCTCTCTGAGTCTTGGAGGGCTAGATACAAGACTCCAAGTGGTTTGAGGTTACCTCTGTGATTGCCTCCATAGCCTTAGGCAAATTACAGAGCGTTAACAGAACCAACCGAGAATTCAGATTGAATGCTAAAATAGGTTATTTCAATATGGGGGATATTATACTAGACTTAGGATCTGAAGTCAATGTTCTGCCAAAGAAAACCTAGGAAGCTATGGGAGAGCCACAATTCGGGTATTCACCTATTCAGTTGAAGTTGGAAAATCAACACAGAGTGGTGCCAATAGGAATTTTGAAGGGGATTCCATTAGATATAGATGGTCTGTGAACCATGCCTGACTTTGAAGTCATTGACATAGTGGAAAATACTTCGCCATATCCAGTACTGTTGGGTTTGGATCAAACCTTTGATAACCAGGCTATTATCAATTTGAAGACAAGGAATATGATATTTGAGTTTGGATAATACAGATTTATTGTGCCATTTCATCCTTGAGGAAGAAGGTATGTGGAACCTATGACAAAAAATATTCTAACATAAGATGTAAATCATCTATACAGAACTACTGCGCACGAAGAGGATTGTATCAAACCAACTGTAGATGTCATGCTCGGTTGGAGAAGTATTAGTTCTTATGCTTCAAACTCTGACATAGGACTAGAAAACTGGCAACAACAACTACATGAATTATCTACCAAGAGGTGTTCCAGAATGACGCATGCACTGAGATGGGTTGGTACAAAGGTAAGAGAACCTCCTACTTTTTATGGATTGAATGATTTAAAAGAATCTTTTATGAAATATGAGGTAGAGGTTATCGAAAATCAAAGATTACTAGAATTAGATATTTCTTTAAATGGTACACATGCAAGATGGTGGGGTACACACAAGGAAAAGATACACAATTGGTTTCAATGCAAAAGGTTATTGCACATCATATTCGGCGCAGAATAAGAGCATAGGTATGAGGAGAAATATGAGGGATTTGGACAACCTCAAGAACATGTAGAGAAGTGATTAGTTCAATGGATATTAGTACCACCAAAATAATGACCACACCATTTTATTCACACAGTATAAGGCATTTCGAAGAACTGGTACACAGAACAAGAACAATGTAGAGAAACTGCTAACTGGGAAGAGATACAACAAAACTTTGTAGTTACATTTTACTTTGAGCATGACAGTCTAAAGATTGATATAACACTGAAAGTGCTAAGAGACAAGATATTTGAAGAACCAGAGTTTGAAATAGTCCCAACATATCATAAGCAGGCCAAACAAATAGTTAAACAATTGTTACAAGGAAAAAAGTCTCTATGGCCAAGGGTAAACCACAACAGACAGGTATGACTGCAGAAATCAACTCAATTCCAACATGTGCTATATAAAATAATGTGCAATATGAGGAAGAAGCCTACCTCTATCCAATCATTTGATTTCATTCCACCATTGAGCACTTTGACCCAAAGATTTACACCTACAAGAAGTTCTCAACAAACAAGCGATGCAAGTATATAATGACAGTATATAAAATGAGTTAGCACATCAGATAACACAATCCATTAATAAACATTACAAACATGCCCATGGATAATAATCATATATTTTCAAGATATTGATAGGACGGGAAAGGAGTATTTCTATTAATAATTGATCAACAAAAGTATCAAAATTATAGACTTCTGTGTCGACACGGTTCAAAACCAAGAAACCAATTTCCTTCCAACTGGGTCTCCACCACTTCAATCCTCCAACAAAGGAAATCTCATAGCAAAGAGATAATGAGATCCTCTTGACAATAAGGGAAGAGCTTGGGGGTTGAACACTGTGTTCAGACATGAGGGACAAAGGGATGTAGACTCAATATGAAGTAATTTCTCTAGAGTAACTTTGCTCTCACAGTTGAATTCTTTCTCTCTTTTTTCCATAGCTCGAAATTGTGCTCTTATAGCCTCCAGAATGCAACTGAAGGGTTGATTCAGAATGTTTCTAGTATATGGAAGGCCAAAGATCATAGATCATTTGTCGTGACATGGAAACCCGACCTCATTTTGTATTTTTTGACACAAATCCCGATATACACGAGCTGTAGTGGATCAGCAAGTGTATACGCATCTTGCAAAGTAGTTAGGAAGCGTATATGTGGAAAAATATATAATTTTGGCTCTAGATTTATCAAAAATGGGGTTGATAAGTTTGCATAGGGAAATGGAAAAAGGCCCTCTGTACAAGATAGCAATGGTGAGGCAAATATTGCTATAACAAATGCTCCCTAATGTGTGAGATTAGAGGAGTATATATGACGACCAAAATACATTATAAATAACCCAGAAGTGGAGTGGTAGAGAACTAGATATATGAACTCAATTGCTCATTACATTATGTACTAACTTTGCATACATGGCTGCCAAAAATACAATGCAGATCTATGTGGAAAATATACCAACAAGTGTTCATGGCCATGAGTAGGCAAATATAAATGTGGTTACATGCCAATAGATATCATAGTCACGAACAAGGCCCAGTGAAACCATTCTCAAAATCAATATGAAGATATCTATATACCATGGAGTACAATCTAATCTCCCATGATCGCTGAAGTCAAATAGGTACTGGTCCGATGAAATGGAAGCAACAACTCAGGAAAGATGTGTCTACAAAGTGATGTCTTCAAGTCTTCAATACAATCCGCCAACGGTGCAAGTCTACATCATGTGAATAAATGAGTTGAGGTTGAACATGATGAGACATCGTTTGATTATCGGTCATTGAGGTATACCGTTAACAAATGTGAGACAACCTACCAATGATGAAAGTAGGTATCAAGGCACCGAGTACATCTATACAAATGTGAATAAAGGAGATGGTTTTGAAAATTTGAGAGATTCATTGATCATGAGACATTGATGTATTCCCATTTGTCAATGGCGAGAGAGCTTGCCACTAATGACTGCAAACCTCAAGGTACTCATAAAACTCTAAGTCTCGTATCTAGAATACATGAGCCGAAGTGGATGGAAATAGACCCACTGAAAGGAGAGCATTAAGGCATCTCTCATTAGTCATCACGAGGAACAAAGCAGGAGCTTCATGATTTCGTGGAGATCAGACGAAGAACATGTTCACGAACTAATGGACCTGTGTGTCTTTCGCGTGTGCCAAATGCAAGCGGTACATGAAAAAGACCCTCTGAATAGTAGCCAATGATGAAAACTACTGACAAAGGCGAGGAAACCACCAATAAGGCTAATGGCATCCAAGACACTACACGAATCCCAAAGTGTGAATATATGTCTTGCTGTCAAACACAAGGGAAACCACCCAGTCAACGACCCATGATGAAATGTCAATTGCTGGGTTCAAGGTGACCTACCAATGATGAAAGTAGGGACATGGTGCATCATAAGACCAAAGTATCATGTGATTCTGAGACAAACTGAGGGTATGGCCGACATGAAAAGTTAAGATTTTTGAGGAGTGGCTGACACAGGTTGATAGAATTCCTTTGAACAAGAGCATGAGACATACGGTGGACTCCAGCAGCATAGACTTAATTATGTGACAACTAGATGCAGGAGGCATCCATAATGTTCTCCATAGTGACTGGAATATTAACTAGGCGGTAGAGAAAATTATGTAACGAGATCAACTTCCTAAGGCCATGCTAAACCCAAAATTATGATGATGCAAGGACTCAATAACTTTTTGCTTTGTTCAAAGGCGACACGATTGCTTCCAATTACAATATAGTACTCCCTTCCCTTCCGTATTTTTTTGTTTTTTCATAACAAGTGAATGCTATGATACAGAGGAGGGAACGAGTGTCGCAAGTAAGAAAAACTAGTTCCAGTAGTGGAACGTACCTATGCTCAATGGAAGGAAATGCATGTGGGAGATGGAAATTCGGGGTGATGTTCCTTCCAGGGTATAGGGTGCCAAATTGTGAAGGATATAAACAAGGCTCTTCTTGGTTGAAGATGCAAACTACTTGGGCCATGGTTTATAACACAAAGCGAGAATCGACTAAAGGCTCAATACTGTAAGCAAGGGCATGAGATACAATCACAATTTAATGCCAAAAAATGTCCTTTTTTATATCTTTTAGTCTACTTGGTGTGAAAAATGGGTAAACTTGTGCCAAATAGACGTCTTTTCAAATCCAATTTACGAGTGTGAAAAAGACAAGTTCACTCGGCGATCTTGTCCATTTTTGATAGCGAGTAAGAAAATATCTTAACTAAGACTCATGATCTTTCAAATCCAATTTTAAAGAGTGTGAAAGGAACAAATCACTTGGCAATCTTTTCACTTTTTGAACGAGTCGGAAAAGGGCTTAACTTGGACTCGTTGGGAGATTCTAGGCAGAAAGTCACGGTGGAGGCCAAGGCTCCCGTGTGGACTTTCTGTGGAATGTTGGTATCTTACGAAGAATCGACACAAGCTCGGGAACAACCAAAGCTCTCCAAGTCGAGGAGGGAAAAGTGCTAATGGAGTTTATCGTATCCATGTTCTATTGGATAATGTATCTTCTTGGAAAAGACATAGGCAGCGGCATTGGATGCCCCACAAGACCATCCCAATCAAAGGGAACCTCGTCAGGACTTGGAGGGAGAGAACTTGGGAAGAGTAAAACTCTCTCTTGTTCAGAAGGTGAAGTGCTAGAAATGCTAAGGACATGGCATAGAAGGTATAGAACCAGAACCAGAAGAGTGGGATCGACCAAAAATTGCATTGGCGCGACCACTTCCCTAGACTTGTCACTCTCCAAGAGAAGAGTGGAGTCGATCGAATATTGCATCGATACGACCACTTCCTCAACCATTGGTTGAATAGGATGTGAGACAACAAGGTTAAGAGGTGCATCACCCCAAAAAATAGGAGTGTTGTTGGTCGAAGATTGCATCGACACGATCATTGGTTGAGCAAGATGCAAGACAACAAGGTCAAGAGACGCATCACTCCCGAACATGGGAGAGGTGTCGGTCGAAGATTGCATTGACATGACCACAGGTCAGATGGGATGTGAGACAACAAGGTCAAAGGACGCATCAACCCCTAAAGGAAAAGGGGTGTCAGTTGAAGATTGCATCGGCATTACTGTTGTATCAACCAAAGAAGGAACAAAGTGTTGTGAAACCATAGATGCCTCAGAACCTGAAGGTCCCTTAGGTGAGCCCCACGCTTCCGGTATCCCAACAGTAATAGGACACAAATGAGTAAGGTGACTTCCTTCACAAGTCCTGCAAAGGAATCTAGGCTTACATCTGAGACGTCTAGGATTCACAATCATATGAATGCCCTCATCATGAATTGCAGTGGTTGGTGACATGCTCCCAGCATGACTTGCAGAGGCCAGTAGAAAATCTCCAACATGACTAGCAGAGGTTGGTGATGGATCCCCAATATGAATAAAAGAGGTTGGTGATGGATGTACAATGTGACCAACAGTGACCAGACATGTGCCCCCAACATGACTTGCATCGACTGGTTACAGGTCTTCAACATGAATCATAGAGGTTGTCGACCAATCTCCAACATGACTAGCAGAGGTTGGTGATATAATGCCAGTATTACACGTAGTGACTGGACTTCTTCCCCTAGCATGATTTGCAGTGGTTGGTTGCAGTTCTTCAACATGACTCGTAGAGGTTGTTGACCAATCTCCAACATGAATACCAGAGGTTGGTGATATAATGCCAGTATGACACGTAGTGACTGGACTTGTGGCGGTAGTGAATTGTGGCATTTGAGACCAAGGTCCAAGGAAAAATTGGTTTTGAGAAATTGCAGGCCAGGAAGGATCCTGGTTTACATCCTCTCCCTGTTCAACATGATAGTATCCTCCTCCATACTGATTCATAAAGGGTTGTAAGGGCATCGACATTGAGGAAGCTGCTTGCGAAGAGAAATCAGCATGATAAGGGTTACTCATGTGAGGATATATGTTGGCCCCAGGTGAAGGAACTTCGTGAGGGGGGTTGCTCATACTATAAAAATAACTTCCCCCGGATGAACGCCAGAGGACATATGGAGGTCTGCCATGGGAAAAGTGTTCATAGGAACCGACATAGCGGAAGAAGGATAGTTGGATGGAGTGTAATAAGTAGAATGATTGCTTAATTGGGTGTTTACCTCTCACATAGTGGACTCGTAGGAAGGAAGATTCCAACCTCCTACCATAAGAGGTGTTTCAAGGATATGACTCCCACCAAACGGAGAGGGATAAGAAGGAGGCATCATGCCCCCAGACCTAAAACTTGTATTCGCATAAGGAGGTGAGACAGAGGATGGCAAGTGTGAAGACATATCATACATACCATGAGAAAAATGATTAGAGACCCAAGATGTTGACTTATTATTATAATTCTGCATACCATAATGCGAAGTGGAAGGATCCGTCCCCATGAAATGAGTAGGCATCATGGGGTGGGAAGCAGTAAATGAGGGAAAAAAAGAAACTCCACTATCTATGATAACAAAGACTCAACACAAAATCCTATGGTAAACTAACAGTCAAAGAGCATACCAAAAGTCAAATGGCCAATAAGCATTCAAACGGGCTAAAGTGGCTGAGTGGCCTCCCTCTCTAAAGAAGGTATGTCTCTTCCAAGAGGGACCTAAGACTCCTTGCTAAAGTTTGGAGGTAACAGAATCAGTTATAGGGGCCCTCGTGGGCTTAACAACCAGTCGGTCAGATCCCCCTGAAGAGGTAATCCTCCATAAAGGTTGTGTGTTGTCTGACCCCTATCTGACTTAGGATACAAGCAGAATAACCCCTGCAAGTAACCTATGAGAAACCTAAGTCAATAAACTAATAAAACACTGTATAATCGATGCACAGGTGAGCAGTCGTAAGTTCGGATCACCGTATGGGCAGGGTAACAAAGCCCAAAACCTTGAAAGCATCACCTCTCACAGAGGTATGGGCACTAGCAAGATCCCCAAATATGAATAAATCCACAAAATATCTCTGACGCTAGGTGAGTATCTAGGGGTTATCCCTTCAACAAACAT
Source organism: Picea engelmannii (assembly GCA_009831015.1). NCBI lineage: Eukaryota > Viridiplantae > Streptophyta > Pinopsida > Pinales > Pinaceae > Picea > Picea engelmannii. The sequence goes on along the minus strand of ML777689.1, from coordinate 2,462,969 downwards.
TGTGCGACCTCGTGCTTAACTCCGGTGTGAGCGGAGCATCCTGATATTACCAATTATACAATGGATTTCTCAACTCCCTGTCTCAAACACATATGTTGATTTAATTGTCTTGGAGAAGTTTACTCACAAAATCCTATTCCAAGGCACTAAAACTAGGCCAGTTTGTGCACCCTAAAAATAAAATCATGACTAATCAATTTTAGTTTAAAGCATAAATTTTATTGGCCGTGATTACTCAAAGAGGTATGGAAATGAAACTCATGGTGTTATGACTCTACATGAAAATAAAAATAGATATAATACAAAGCCTAACTTTAACTTTTTAGTGAAAGATATGCTAAATAAAAGAAGTGCAATCTTCAATTTTAACTCTGCAAATTAGAAGTAAAATGCAATCTTTCACTAAATGTGCTAAGCCAATGATAAAGGTTCCAAGACAAAAATATCAACCAATGCAAAATACCTATATATTTTTTTTCAATGTATTAAAAAGAAAATGCATGGAGTGATAAGCAATTTGATATATAACTTCTACTATGTATAAAAGAAATCACTCGAGCAGAATACCAAGAAGCTAAGCAGACAACCCAACTACCAGGGACAAATAAAAAACGGAAAACAAAGAGAAAGACGCCGCCCAAAAATTCAACTCCAAACATGTTTCCTGTCATCCCAGATAATCTCAATAGGCACCACAAGGACCTAATAAGGCTCAATGATCCTAAAAACCTACTCAATAGTCACTAAACCAAGAAAGCAAGCAAGGGGAAGTGGTATACGCTATTGTGCAAGAGAAAAGGGCATATATACGCCTCTTTCAATGTGACATCAAGCATGTATATGCAGCGGTCAGGGAAAAAAGGGCATATATCTTTTAAAACTAGGCTAGGCAAGGGTAAAAGGCTAAAAAATTCAGACCCAGAGTAAACAGACTTTGTCCAACTGTGATACGACAAGAAATACAAAGGCAAAAGAGTAATGTAAGAAGGAAAAATACTTCAACCCTTATAAGGAAGATCTCTCCCCAGTGGAGTCGCCAATTCTGTTACAAGGGAAAAAATCTCTATGGCCAAGGGTAAACCACAACAGATAGGTATGACTGCAGAAATCAACTCAATTCCAACATGTGCTATATAAACTAATGTGCAATACGAGGAAGAAGCCTACCTCGATCTAATTGTTTGATGTTTTTCCAACGTTGAGCACTTTGTCCCAAAGATTTACGCCTGCAAGAAGTTTTCAACAAACAAGCGATACAAGTATATAATGACAGTATATAAAATGAGTTAGCACATCAGATAACACAATCCATTAATAAACATTACAAACATGCCCATGGATAATAATCATATATTTGCAATATATTGATAGGACGGGAAAGGAGTATTTATATTAATAATTGATCAACAGAAGTATCAACATTATAGACTTCCGTGTCGACATGGTTCGAAACCAAGAAACCAAGTTCCTTCCAACTGGGTCTCCACCACTTCAATCCTTCACCAAAGGCAATCTTATAGCAAAGAGATAATGAGAGCCTCTTGACAATAAGGGAAGAGCTTGGGGGATGAACATTGTGTTCAGACTTTAGGGACAAAGGGATGCAAACTCAATATGAAGTAATTTTTCCAGAGTAACTTTGCTCTCACAGTTGAATGCTTTCTCTCTCTTTTTTCCATAGCTCGAAATTGTGCTCGTATAGCCTCTAGAATGCAACTGAAGGGTTGAGTCAGAATGTTTCTAGTATATGGAAGGCCAAATATCAGATATCATTTGTCGTGACATGGAAACCCGACCTCATTTTGTATTTTCTGGCACAAATCCCGATATATGCGAGCTGTAGTGGATTAGCAAGCGTATACACATCTTGCAAAGCAGTTAGGAAGCGTATATGTGGAAAAATATATAATTTTGGCTCTGGATTTATCAAAAATGGGGTTGATAAGTCTACATAGGGAAATGGAAAAAGGCCCTCTGTGCAATATAGAAATGGTGAGGCAAATCTTGCTATAACAACAATTGCTACATTGTTATCACATCGCAGAAGTAGAAGAACCAACAGAAGATAAATCGTGCAACATGCAAATTACAGAAGTGAAAGGTGAAAGGGAAGTAGAAGGTCCCAAGATAGATTAAGAAGATTATGATGCACCATTAAAGAATAAGAAGGTCAACATTGTAACTGCACACAACCCAAACATGGATAGTATTGGAGATTATTGGGATAATCAGAAAGTAGAAAGGATCACAGAATTACTACGCGAGTACAATGACTTATTGTTAAGGTCCTAACCCGCACATAGGTA
>ML777689.1:2440161-2454523 GCA_009831015.1 Picea engelmannii | reverse complement strand
TTCTGAATCAAAGTGCTTTTCTATTGCTATTTCGTATATCATTTATGTGTATTGTGAAGATTATGCTGGATATTTTACTGTTATTCTGCCATTTCTAGCATTTTATTTCTGTTCTGCATATTTTATATATCTGGTATCTTGCACTTATTCCCACCAACATTCTTAGATATGAAAGGGTTAGTAGGAGAGCTAGGAGAGATGAATATCCCATTGAAGCCAGAAGAGATACCTATCAGACATAGGTCATACATATTGAATCCAATATACAAAGAGAAGGTGAAGACATAAATTGACAAGATGGTAGAAGTTGGTGTTATAGAACCTGCAGAAGAGTCATAATGGATCATTCCTATGGTGGTACAAGAAAATAAAAGAAGGAGGGATTAGGATTTGTGTAGATTTGATAAAATTGAATGATGCTTTTCTGCATGATCTTTTTCCTACCCCATTTACAGGCAAAGTTTTGGAGAATGTAGGGGGTCAAGAATCTTATTCGTTTACAGATGGATTTTATGGTTATCATTAGCATAGGATAATGCTTGAAGATAGGCACAAAACAACATTTTATACAGAGTGGGGATCATTTCAGTATACATTTATTCCATTTGGATTGAAGAATGCACTAGCCATTTTTTTAAGAGTAGTCGTAGCATCTTTTAAGGACTTTATTCATAAGTTTTTGAAGGTTTAATTAGATGATTGGACAGTGTCCAATCTGTCAAAATATCATGGTGAATTATTAAAGATGATGTTGGATAGATGTAGACAATGTATGATATTATTGAACATTAAGAAATGTATTTTCAGTGCACATTTTGGGATTTTTTTAGGACATGTGGTGTGTAAACAAGGTCTACTCATTGATCCTACTAAAATTGTTGTCATAGTTAACTTACCACCACCAAAGTCAGTGCGCCAGTTGAAGAGTACATTGGGCCATACAGGGTATTACAGAAAGTTAATAAGGGGATATGCACAGATCAATGTGCCAATGGAGAAGTTGTTGAAGAAGGATATGAAGTACCAATGGAATGATGAGTGCCATAAGAGTTTGGATATTTTAAAGGAAAATATGGTTACTGCGCCAATTCTGGTTTTCCCATATTGGTTAAAGGAATTTCATGTGCATGTGGATGCATATGCAATTGCATTAGGAGTAGTTTTAACCCGACCACGAGAAGGTGATATAGATCACCCTATTACTTTTGCAAGTAGGAAGCTATCAGATTCAGGGAAGAACTACAATACTACAGAAACAGAAGGTCTAGCTATGGTGCATGCTTTGCAAAAATACATACATTAATTGTTGGGACAATACTTTAAGATGTTTATAGATCATTAAACTCTGAGATACTTAGTTAATAATCCAGTGTTGGGGGGAAGGATATGCAGATGGATATTATTATTTTAGGAATTTGACTTTGAAATTATGGTAAAGCCTGGAAGATTAAATGCAGGTCCATATCAATTATCCAAGATAACAAATGGAGAAGAGCCTAATAACTTAGAAGACAAATTTCCCAATGCATAATTTTTTTCAATACAGATTACATATGAATATTTTTCTGAAATTATTGAGTTTTTAAGTACATGATTTGCACCAATAGAACTTACTACTGTATAGAATAAAAATTTGGTGGTCAAATCTGTAGATTATCAACTGATTGCAGGTCGTTTATACAAACTTGGAGTAGATAGCATCTTGAGGAGATGTGTGATGGAGCATGAAAGACCCATTATTTTTGTAGAGGTGCATGAAGGGATTGCAGGAGGACACTACGTAGGAAAAGCTACCGTGTAGAAGGAATTTTGCGCAGGATTGTGGTGGCCAACAATTCACAAGGATTCAAAGGAATACTGTCAGAAGTGTGATGATTTCCAAAGAGTTGGGAAGCCATCCAGGAGGGATGAGATGCCACTGAGACCATAGGTTACTTTACAAGTGTTTGATAAATTAGAAATAGATTTTGTAGGTCCAATTAATCCACCAGTAAGAATATCAGGGGCCAAATACATTATTACTATGATAGAATAATTGACCAGAGGGGCTGAGGAAACACTAGTAAAATATTGCAGCATAGAGACAATAGAGAGATTTTTATTTGAGCATGTAGTGACAAGATTTGGATGTCCAAGAATATTGATGAGTGATCATAAGACTCACTTCATTAACAACATAATTGAGGAAATTCTTGAAGAGTTTAAGATACACCATCATAAGAGCACTCCTTACCACCCTCAAAAAAATGGAACAATGGAAGCCTTCAACAAGATTTTGGAGAATGCCTTGACAAATATCTGTAATGTGAACATGGATGATTGGGATTTGAAAGTACCCACAATACTTTGGGATTATAAGACTACCTGCACAAAGATAATAGGGAAGACACCCTTTAGGATGGTGTATGGACATGAATCATTAGTTCCCTTAGATTATTTGATACCAAGTCTGTGCATAGCAACAATCACAGATATGATAGAAAGAGGCGTAGCACAAGAAAGATTGGCCCAATTGATGGAATTGGAAGAGGATAGAATCATAGCAGGATTTCATCAGGAGGTACACAAAGAAAAAGATAAGGCATGGCATGACAGACATATCAAGAAAAATACTTTTAAGGAAGGAGATATGATTCTCCTCTATGACAGTAAATATTTGGAGTACCCAGGGAAACTCAGAATGCATTGGCTAGGGCCATATCAGATAAAGACAATCAGAGATGGAGGTGTTGTACATTTGTAAGACTTAGCCGAAAATGAAGTTTAAGGAATGGTGAATGACAGTTGACTGAAATTGTATAGGTACAGTCAACCCACCAACTCTAAGTAGTTGCAGTGCAGAAAGTAGACTTGTACATATTGTAAATAGTAGGAGTTAGAAGAAGAAAAGGAAGATAAAAACAAAAAAATGAAGAAAATGCCAAAAATAAGCAATTAGGAGGAATAAGTGATAGACACATAATTAAGGATGATAGTACGCAATAGAAATAAATAAAGGATGATGATAAATAGAGATATTACACGAAGGAAGTACCCCTGCACTAGAAATGTAACACAATAGCATATTACAACGCACCAGAAAAGTGAAATAGTCGGGAAATGAAAAACCGATCATCAGAAAAATGAGGCACGCAAAATATGAAGTGTGCACAGTAAGTTTGGAACATTTGTGAAAGTTAATGAGACGTGCTTGACAAGCCTAGGAGCATTAATGACAACACTTTAAAAGCTGAATTAGGGTTCGAAAAACTTCATTATGAACTTGAGCAAACACAAATCTAAGCAGTGAGCAGTGAAGAACACCCAAATGATTAGCATGAGAACAAAGAGATCCCTAATGAAAACCCACCTAGATTACATCACGATGACGCCACACAAAGTTGGAGCACTGAGCTAGATGATGAGAAGAAGCCGCAAGAACAACTAATTTTCACCAGAGACAACAATAGCAATCGAAAACCCTGCACAAATGGAAGGAGTGGTGGATGTCGATGCCATTCCTTACCCAGACATTCCAAGCCCTACATTGGTCAAAGAACATACATAAAATATGCAAGTGGATCCACCAAGCACAACTGTCGAGCCAAAGAAGATGCACGAAAAAAACCTACCCACAACAGAAGCATACATATAGAGGACTAAGTATGATTATCCAAGGGCTCAACCTAGCATATAACAAACATAGAAGGAACAAATACAGGTAGAGGATATTACCGTGCAACATGAGTCTCACAGAGAATAAGAAGAGGAAGAGCACACATATTAGGAAGCAGGGCCTTCCAGTGCACCGATAAAGGGGAAAGGTAAACATCAGGCCCAAAGATCCCCACGCAAGCAGTAAAAAATAACTATTGTCTTACCACGCATACCGACATGGGTAAAAATTGTTGCATATTTACTTTGGTGCATAAAAATATTGAGATATTCAGATCATGATGTTAGGGATACAAATAAATTCTTGGATTTTGGGCAAAAGGTTTATTTAGAAAGAAGAGGCATCAACACGCAGAAAGTTCCTATAATGGAACCAAAGAAATGGATACAAGGGTTATACAACACATGTATCATGAACCTGTTGGAGATTCCCCACTTTGGCAGGGGTAAGGAAGTGAAAAACTATATCAAGTAGTTTCTATTAGTCATACATGGAGGCATTTTGTGGTTAAATACATAGGTATCCATTGATGTGGATTTAATAGCTAAAATAACAAGACTTCCAACCAATGGAGAACAAACTGCGCAATACCTGGATGATAAAACCAAGGAGAAGTACCTGGAAGAGGATATGAAACAAATGTATGGTATAGAGAGAGGAAATGGGGGATGACCATAAGTTAGATCAACAAACCTGTGACAAGAATAGCCACAAAACTGATGGCCTGGAATATGATCAGAAAGTGTCGCAAGGAGGAAGTGCCAACAGGTGTCATAGCAATAGTTGAGCAGTGCGTGAAATACACTATACTAATTTGGAGCTAGTGCTTGTTGAATTCATTTTTGGAAAACTATAAAGACACACAGGATGTAGGAATGAAGTTCCATTACTCTTGGCTCATTATTTTGATCGCACTAGTTGGTTGGAAGCACCCCAAGTACACTATGTTTTTGTAGAGAAATGGAAGGTATCGCACAATGTAGTACGAGTCATTATGGCACAACACCATTGAAAAATATAGGCAAGAAAATACCAACATTTTCAAGACATACCTCGAATAATTCCAAGAGAAGGTAGCAGAGACTTGGAGTATAAACCAATAGCCAAATTTAAATCCTTGTGGCATAACATGTGGATTTAGGCGAAAAGGGATCCAACAAAGGAGTGGTTGTAGATGAGGTACTTTGCCACAACAAAAGAAGTCGAGTGGGTGATAAAGGACTGGCAAGATGACAAGAATATTCCAGTTGCACAAGCAAAGGATAATCAGTCAGCCAAGGATAAACAACCAGCAGAAGTAGGTTCATCGTAACCAAAAAGTACCCTATCTCGTCAGACAAGGAACACAACACAACAAAAAAATTTAACAGGAGGGAGCATAGTAGCAAAGAAGAAGCCTATCCCCAAGCTAGTCACACACAAAAAAGACCACACAACTCCCATTAATGGCTCGACATAGAAGAAGGACAACATCCCTGTGTAGGAGGGACAGGCAGGAGGGGACATACCAGATACCCCAGGTACAACACAACCAACACAGTCAAGGCCCCGAAATAGATTGGTTGTATAGATAGGTAGGCCACACAAGAATATGAAAGCACACAAGGAAGCCCCAAAATACACGATAACAAAATCTGATGCAAAACTAGTTGTAGAAAGGGTACAAGACCACGTCATAGAAGAATACAAGGAGGCAGAGGAACAAAGGGAAAGAATAATGCACGAGTTGAAAGAGGTCCGACACATATTAGAGAAAATATGCATGAACAAGGAACATAATGAAGAAACAACACAACAACAAACAACACATAGAGAGGGAATAACAATACAAATTACAATAGCGGCTAGTGAAACTTTCAATATCACTAAGGACATGCTATGAGTATATGAACATATGACATAGATGGAACTTAAGGATGTTAAGGAAATAGAGTTGGTATTGACGAGGATACCAAAAAAGGACCTATACAGACTATAGATAAGTGTGGTGCACGAAGTACAGTCCAGGGCAAGGACAGATGCAACAAACCTAGAGGAAACGAGGGATGCTAAGGAAATACTAGAGACAATACTTACAGAGGTAAGTATGGAACAAGTGGAAGAAAAAAACACACAGAGAGACTGGAACAAATACTCGAAGAAGTCTTCCAAGCAATTCCAGAGAGTGCATTAGCAGGGGAAATCAGCATAGACGAGAAGCTATAAAATATTGCCCAGACGATGGAAGAATACAAGTAAGAGATAAGGGAATTGGTGGAAAAGATTACACCAACCACACCACTAGAGGTCGGATCTGAAAGGGAGGAGAAAGCCATATAACAAGCAACTCATTTTGTGCTAGAAGTCAAGGATATAGAAGAACTATATGAAAATACCGTGTAGTTATGGACACGCCTAATAGAAGATGAGAAGATCCAACAACTGGAGCAGAGAGAAGAGAAGCTAAATGTTGCAATTTAGGACTTAAAACAAAGGAAAAAGACCATGGCCATATCCCTAAGACTGAATTCCGTGTAGTAGTTGAAAAACCTGCAAGAAGAGGTAAAGATCGCATAGGAAGAAAAATTAGCATGACATGCTCAACTCGAGCCACTACAAGAACAAGTGGAGTAAATGATATCAACACGATAAGTGGAAAAATTCAAAATGGAGCATGTGCAGATAGAGAGAACACAAATGCTAAAGGAGAACATTACAATGTATTTCATGGAGACCCTTATAGAAAAGAATGCGTAGGCAAAGGAGAAAGTGATGGAGTTGGTAGAGAAGTTTCATGCACTGGAGGTAGCATTGCAAAATGTGAACTATGTGGCTCGGGACGACCCACATGTTAGTGTTGGGGGCCTATTGGCGTAGGCCTATGTTGAGAGAAGAGTTAATTTTGGAGAAAAGGTTGAGAACAATGCAACAAATGAGGCATATTGGAACAAGAAGAAAAGTGTGCCATATTTTGTGGAAAAGCAACGTGTGCAACAATATTTCCATAAATCTAGCGCAGATGTGGAAAAACCTAGCCCTTTTAGGGTTAGGGTTTTGGAATGTAATGTAAGGGTTTTTAACCCAATTTTGTAGTATAAATAGAAGAAATAGAAAGTAGGTTGAGGCATCTATATCAGGAGCGAGAGCATTATCATATCTTTAGTATCTTTTGGAGCCCTTGTTGAGTTTTGAGTTTGTATTTTGGTGAGAGTTGTGGAGCTCCAATGAAGTTGATATAATTGAGGGTGAGGTCGCAAGATGTGGAGCTTGGTGCGAATTTGGTTTGGCTCACTACTCTCTAGTATCTTATGATGTAATGCACAAAACACATTTTGATGAAGAAGAAGAAATAAAATAATATCTTTGTGGATGTATCCCGGGGGGGGTGAACCATGTTAAAACTCTGTGTGCAATGTGTCTGAATGTTTTACTATTTCTGCAATTATGATTGAATGGTTATATAGATGAATGGACAGTTTTATTTACAACGCGCACTAGAATATATATGCATAATAAATTTTATGAATGAATGAATGAATGGATCTAATGAGTACTATAATAGAATGCATGGTGATGTAGAAATAAAAAGTAAGAAAGAATAACCCCAATACCTTCCATGACTATAGACACTTGCATCCTGCAGTCACCCATAAACCATCTCGCGTGAGACTACGCTCTGCACTCTATGCATGGTGTAGTCTTTTGGTTTACCATAAGGGCTGATGGTGATAAGGGTTTTGTTGGAGAACAAAGGTAGAACTCGGGTCAGCCCATACGTCCAATAGTATGTAATGGCATGCAATGTAAATGATATGGTATGGTATGGTATGCATTGGAAATGGTGTGCATTGGCAATGGCAATGGTATGGTATGCATTGACAATGGAAATAGAAATGGTATGCATACGTAATGGAAATGGTATGCAATGGTATGCATACCATTTCCTTTGCTACCAATGCATACCAATGCATACCATTTCATTGCATAACATTGCTTACCAAGGCCAATTCATACCATTTCCTTTGCATACCATTGAATACCATTGCCAATGCATACCATTTTCAATACATATCATTTTTCATACCATTTTCGTTGCATACCTTTGCCAATGCAAAGGAAATGGTATGCATTGGCAATGGTATGCAATGGTACCATTGTCATTGCATACCACTGCCTTTGCATTGGCAATGGTATTCAAAGGAAATGGTATGCAAAGGAAATGGTATGCATTGGAAATGATATGCATTGGAAATGGTATGCAAAGGCAATGGTATGCATTGGAAATGGTATGCATTGGAAGTGGTATGCAAAGGTAATGTTATGCAAAGGCAATGGTATGCATTGGAAATGACATGCAAATGGTATGCATTGGCGATGGTATTCATTCACAGTGGTATGCAAAGGCAATGGTTTGCAAAGATAATGGTATGCATTGGCAATGATATGCAAAGGTAATGGTATGCATTGGCAATGGTATGCAATTCTATGGTATGCACTGGTATGGTATGGTATGGCAATGTCTATGGAAATGGTATGCAAAGGAAATGATATGCATTGGCAATGGTATGCAAACGAAATGGTATGCAATGGTACCATTTCCTTTGCATTGGTAATGGTATGCAAATGAAATGGTATGCAATGGTATGAAAAGGCAATGGTATGCAATGACACCATTTCCAATGTATACCATTGCCTTTGCATTGGCAATGGTATGCATTGGAAATGGTATGCAAAGGAAATGGTATGCATTGGAAATGGTATGCATTGGCAGCGGTATGCAATGGTATGCAAAGGAAATGGTGTGAATTGGAAATGGTATGCAAAGGTAATGGTATGGTATGGTATGCATTTGCAATGGAAATGGTATGGTATGCCTTGCCATTGTATGGTATGCAATTGCAATGGAAATGGTATGCAATGACAATGGAAGTGGTATGCAATGGTATGCATTGGAAATGGTATGCATTAGCAATGGTATGCAAATGCAATGGTATGCAAAGGAAATGGTATGCAATGGTATGGTATGGTATGTTTTATTGCACAATTTGTACTTTGTAATATAGGAAAAGTAAAATGAGACAAATTGACATACCATGAGACTATCCTATCGATGTCACCTCAATAGGATATCTCTTTCTATTTAGGATGGCAGGCCTAGGAGAGATGTCCCCAGTGACCTGGGGTTTTGAGAAGGCAAAGGTTTAAGGATAAGTAAAAGTTTCCCTCTCGCAATTCACCACCAATCAGAAAGTCTAGATAAACAACCAATAAACATAATAATAACCAGAAATGTACCTACCCGGAACAAAGAAACAAGAAACTATATTTTGCAAGATCACTTGCTCATTAGTACTTCATATAATTGGAGACTTTCTCAATATAAGAAATCGACTAATACATTGATGAAGTAAGCGAAGATGTATAAATGGAAATAATAAAAATACGATACTTCAACAATAAATGATTCAAAATGAGAAAGAATAACTAATTATCAATATCATAACACCAACATTCATCAGAAGCAAGTATGCATTGATCCTTTCAATTGCTTTTAGAAGCCTTAAGTGCTGCAAAGTATGACTCTAACTTGAAAGAATAATAGCAGCAATAGGGTTAGCAAGTTAATCTAAACTAGGGTTAGAAAGGTGTTAGTCATTGCTCAAAGATTTTGATTGTGATCAAAACACTCAAGCAAAAGGTCTTAGACTAGTGCATTCATAGGGAAAATGGAGTCAACAAGTAGCAGCAAGAATTGAAGGAACAAGATGATATTAGTATGGCCAAAGAAAAGACGAATTTGATGGTGAAGTTTTGATAAGCCAAGGCTTCAACCATCAAACCCTAGGGAAAAACAACTTACTAAGGTGTAGGCAACCCTAGGCCTTAGCACATTTTCCTCCTTCTTTATCTAAATGACAAAGTAAAATCGGCTAGGATTAAGAACAAGATATAGGGTGTTGTAATGGCAAGGCCCTAGCAGTGTTTCCAACAGAAAAAAGGCTCCCTGGCATAATCTAGTAGGGAATTAAAATAAGGACACCAACATTTGCTTATTTCCTAGAGTTTATTCCAACAATTTCATTAACAAAATGCAAGTAAAACACTATAACCATTCAATTAAGGGAAGGATTTCATAAATTCAATTACATTTACCAAGTATTGATCAAGACAAACCCTAGTTATAAACCTTCCACCAAGAAAAATGCAAAAAATCACTAAAAAGAAGCCTCCTTCAACAAGTGCACCACAATTTCAGCCAAAACCCTAATGAGGGCTGCAAATTTCAGACCTCATACATGTGTGAGTGAAAAATGATGAGTAAAAGAGAGTTTTATCTCTCTTACTTATACCATACCAATGACCTTAATTTTATTTTAAGTCACAAAAGGCTGACATGGCCAAAAATACATAATAATATTATTTTTACATTAAATGTCAAAATCAAACCCTAAATCAAGAAAATATGAAGACGTCATGCCATTTTAGGGTGACATTATCCCCTTGTAGGGAAACGTTAGCCTCCCGGGGAAAAATGTTTGGCCTTCTTGGGCCTCAGGAACATGCCACACATGCCACATTGGCATGTAACTGCCTCCCAAAACCTCCACAAGCACTAGATGACGTCACGAGTGTCCTGGGTGAAGTCATGGGCCTTCCAAGGCCAACGCTCTAGTGGAAAGGGCACACCGACATGGGTAAGTCTCTGCCAAGATGCCTCTGGTGGAACATCCTCCTCTTCTCTGGGGCAAACCCTCTGATTTATCTCTGCCCCCTACTAGGGTCTTAGCATCTATCTGGTGGGATTTTAGCCACATGGAGGTCTGAACTAATCATCTCCCCATGTGTACCTGCCCATTTGGGTACCTTCCATCTGGTATGGTCCTGAAAAATCAACAAATATGCCCTCGATGGGCTCTTAAGTCGCAGGTATCATAGCAATGTCAATCACATATAATCATTAATTTTATTAAACATGTTCATAAAACTCCCTTTACCTAGACAAGTTCTCAAAGACATTACGCTAATCTACAAGCCAAGTTTGGAGGAAGTGACAGGGTGTCCTATTGGGATAATGCTCACTAGATGTGGGGTGTTTCCGGAAGAGATCAAATCTAAGCCATGTGAGTGGGTGAAGTGGATAAGGGATGTCTAGGCAAGGGGTGCAGTGATAGTAGGGAAATGCATGTCTTACCTATGGGTGCCTCTATAGAGGGTGAGCTGCACATGTCATGGATGCAAATGTTTCCAAGCCCATTCATTCCTTTTGTCCTTTTCTTATTGTTTTTTCTTCAAGAAGCTGGCTAGGGGACACTTCCCTGGCGTGGTGACAATGTTACCCATAAGAATTTCACGGAAATGAGAAGGTTGGCTCATGATGAGATCCCCTTTCTCTTGGCTATGCCACTAAGAGCCTTTATCTTGGCATGGTGACCAACTGTTGGTAGTGTCATACCGCTACATGCCCATGGACCTAATAGGTTGGCTCGTGATGAGACTCCCTATCCTCTAACCAGGTCTTGTTTTATTATTTTTATGGGTCCCTCTGTTTCTTGCTGAGAATCCCTTTACTTGTTTCTCGGGGATCCATGGGCAAAGCATCTTGAGGTTTCATTCTTTGGCTTCTATCTTTTGCCAACTTCTTTTACCCTCTAGGCTTTAGCCCCTTCTACCCACAAGGTAAGGTGCAACCCTTAAATATTTGGCCAACCCAATGCCCAGACCAATGTAATGGGATGGATGAGCAGGAGAAAGATGGAAAGTGGTAAGTATGGTAGGAGCGGACATTGGCTTCTCATGAATCCCCACAGTGGAAACTCAAAACCTATGGGCACAAGCTTACTAGGGAATCCTATCATTCCCCCCAGATATGTTCAAGTGGATAGGTATAATATCCAAGCACCTGTTAGAAACAAAAAAAATTGAATGCACATATTCAAAGGTTTTGAGGATCAGAGTGACACATACCATGATACTCGGACTCATTACCTCATGGAGCAAGATCCATTTTTGCTACAAGACCAGGTCGAGATGATGGATGTTTTTGCTGCTGAAAAAGTGGAGGCACTGAAGAATGAAAAGATGGGCCCTCCAGGGCCATGATCAAGTCGATCTGACTCTCAGTACTCCATGTCAAGGACCTATGGGCCTCGAGACATAATCTCCTTAGTTATCCCTAAAATGGGGATAACATTTGGCTCCAACTGGGGGACATGTGCTCACTGTAGAGTGCATGAGAACCTCAACATCTATGGAATAACCTGTAACTTGCTTGATCTCAACATAAATTTGTTAGCAATTATTTGGGGTCTTGATATCACCCCCAGCTCATACATATAAAAACGAAAGAAAACATATATACAAATGAGAAAACAAACTATTCTAGCATGAATGCAAATGGTATATACAATGAATGTGAATGCCTACTTACCTGCACTTACCTGTGAATTCAAGGCCCCCCCCCCTCCCAAAGTAGTAAGAATCATCAACTGAATTTATTCCAACTCTGAAGGGTCCAATCCAAAATTGAGTATTTCCTTTGACATTAGTGGGCTACCCTTTCTTAGTATCCCACATCCATATAGTGTCCCCCTCCATGTACTCCTTGGTTCTAAATTTGGTTGTTTCTTGAACAACCCTGGTGTATTGTGCAGAGGGAGGGGGGTGGAATTCTACTATGAAGACTTCCTGCTGGGATGGCCGAATCAATATATCGCTTTCTCTCTTCTTTAGTAATTTTACAGCCCCGACTTATTTGTCTTCATACTTATCTAGGAGTTGATGGTATTCTTCTTTCTGGGGCCATTATATCTGGTCAAAATTTTCCTCTGTTGCGAAAGGCATATCATTAGGAGAAAATTCAGGAAGACTTTCCATGATTTGTTCATGTGCTTTGTCATCTTTGATTGGGTGACTAGTTTCCTGCACATGGGTTCTAATCATTGGCACATTCGAGATATGGCCTATTGTTCCATTGTTCAATGGTATATTGACGTAAGTGAGGTCCATCTCATGAGTGCCTCCCAACATTGAAGCAAATTTCCTAGACAATAACATCCCCCACACATCCAGGATGTCTACCACCACTATTTCAATGTGGATTACTCTCTGAAGGTATTCTTGGAGGCATACTTCCACATTTTCAATTACCCCATGTGTGGGTATGGCTCTAGACTCAAAGACACAAACATTTATATAAGGTCGTGTGACTTTTAGGCCCAATTGTTGCATGACCTTGAGAGACATCATGTTGGCACCAACCCCTGAATCCAGCACACAATTATTGAGGCTTTTGTTATTCATCAACAAGGTCATAAAAAAGGGTGGGTGTTCATCATACTGGACCCTAAAAACATAGTTACCAACTTAATGAGAACTGTGGCCTCAAAATGAGAACTCTAGCCCTTAAAACCCATATTGTTTCATAATAAACATGAAAATAGACCCCCAAATCAAAAAAAGGTGCTACCCGTAGCACCATTTTTTGTAACTGGGTCAAAATTACAACTTTTTTCAAGCATGGGCTTAAATGATCAAATAGTTGCTCAAAAAAACTTTAAAATCAACCCCCAAATAAAAAGGTGGTGCTACTGGTAGCACCATTTTTTGTAACTGGGTCAAAATTACAACTTTTTGCAAGCATGGGCTTAAATGATCAAATGGTTGCTCAAAAAAACTTTAAAATCAACCCCAAAATAAAAAAGTGGAGCTACCGATAGCACCAATTTTTCTAAACGGGTCAAAATTACAACTTTTTTCAAGCATGGCCTTAAAACATAAAATAGTTGTTTAGAAAAACCTTAAAATCAACACCTAAATAAAAACATGGCGCTACCTAAAGAAAAATGTTTTTCCTAAACGTTAAAATTACAGCTAATTATGACCTAATTGAAACTGTGGCCTTGACAACAAATCCCTACAAAAATAAAAAAAACAAAAATTGGATTATAAATGGTCACTAACATTTATTTACTAACTATTTTTTTTCTTTCTTAAATTTACATTAAAAAATAAATAAAGAGAAAGGAAAAAATCTTCACAAATATATTTGTTTTTAATGAAGACAAAAACACATTTTAAAAAAAAATATTCAAAATCCAAATTTAATTAAAAGAAAAAAAATAAAAATTAACAAAATTGTGAAAAACAAATAAAAACTAGAAAGAAATGAAAAAAAATTAAGATTTCCCCATAAAACAATAATTTAAAATAATAATAATAATAATAATCAAAATTCAATAAAATATTTAAAAAAAAACATCTAAAATATTTTTTTTTTTAACAAAAACACTAATATTACCTAAGCTACAAATTTATTTAAATGTTCTTTTTGAAAATAAATATGTAACTTTATACTATGTTAATAATGTTACAGTGTTATATTATAACAATGTTATGTTATAACATTGTTATAATATAACATTGTTTAATGTTTATATTATAACATTATAAAATATGTTTATGTTTTTTTAGATATTTATGAATTTGTTTTTGTGTAAATTTTATTTTTTAAGGTTTTTGATATATATATATTTTTTGTAGTTTTAAGGTTTTTCAACTTATTTTTGTTAATTTGTTTTTTAAATTTTGTATTAAAATGTTTGTTTTAGGTTTTTTTAATTTGGGGTGTATGTGTATATGTTTTTAATTGTTTTGGGCTTTTTTTTGGCACCTTTTTAAAGTTTTTTTGGGCTATAACGTTTTTTTACCCTTTTCTTAATTTTTTCTCAT
>ML777689.1:2411005-2425385 GCA_009831015.1 Picea engelmannii | reverse complement strand
TGTGTGTGTGTGTGTGTTTGTGTGTGATAGTAATAACCACACTCAATGCGATATATACAACAACATGTGTTACGAGTTTTGTTTATTCGAACATACCAAAGCTTGCATTTATGGAAAGATTTTTGGCCTAGGTTAAGTTCACTATGTACTATTTTGAATCTCTCATACAATTCTATCTGTGTAATGTCAAGAAAGTGTTTGATATGGGGTTCACGGTCCCTAGATCCCCTTCTCATTTTTAGTACATCTTTTTCATTGGAACAAGGACTTGTGTTCTCATGCCAAAAATCTTGAACCAGTCCCTTAACTGCTCCAATTAAATTCATGTCAGAACGAGGTAGCCTTCTAGTGAAGTCCCACAAATATTTTGGGGCACTTATTTCAAGGCTATCTCGCCTATGAGAATACTTTCTAAGGTTTTTGACATTGCATTTCAAGAGGTGAGAGGTTTGTTGTAACAAACTATGTTTTCTTATCATCTTGCTAACAATTGACTGGGACAAGACATGTCATGTTGCATTGTGGTATTTAGAACGATAATTATTACCAATTCTTTGAAAATCATATATAAGGTTTCTAAAAATATGATGACTTATTTCTACACTTTTGATTGTTTTAATGCCTAAAATTCTCCTAAGAATAGTCAAACTTCTAGATTTTAACAAATATAAAAATAATTGACATTTAGCATCATCTGATTTTGGTTCAAAATATTCTTGAATGATTTTATAAGAGTGATAATGAATAGTACAATTAGGTAACTTACCTTCAAGTGATGCTAGACCACTTTCATTGACCTGAATGCATTTAGGAGTTCTTTGACACATAATTCTCAATCTAGATAGGGACAATGAACCCCTATGTTGGAACTCTTGACCTCCGTGTTGTGGAGTTAACAATGTTGCAGTTATTTCCCCTTAATTCACTAACAAATCAACTGTGGGAGGAGATTTGATATTAGATTGTCTAGTTTCTGGAACATTTGACTTTCCAACAAGAGATTTCACCATAGGACCTTCTTCACCACAATGTTGTACACCAATTGATTTTTCTTCTCTACTTTCATCCATTGTATAATTAGCTCCAAGAAAAAACTCCATCATCTGGTCATCCACAACAATTTGTCTTGATGATATATTTTTTGGATTTTTCTCTAATGAACTATTGCGCTTTGATTATGGTGATGGAGGAGAAACAATAGTGGCATCTATTCCACAAGAAATTGGATTTTCCTCTTCTAAATGCCTACACTTTGACATATGTAACTTTTCTTTTTCTCTTTCTTCTTCTATCTTTTCAACCGGTTTCTATTTTCTCGAGGACTTTCTTTCTCAAATCCATCAGTTCCCCATGTTGAAAGAGAAAAATTGGCTTCCAAACACCCCACAACAAATTTGTCTTTGTATACGTAATAAGACACAACCAAGTGGAGAAATTTGTTAATGTATTAAAAAAGAATGCACAACTAATAATTCCAATTCCAATTCCAATTCCAATTTCACTTGGACAAATTTGTCTTCCAATTACAATAAGACACAAAAAGATAAAAACAACAATTCCAATTGCACTTGGACAAATTTGTCTTCCAATTCCAATAATACACAAGAAGATACAAACAACAATTCCAAGTGCACCTGGACAAATTTTTCTTCCAATTCCAAGAAGACACAAATATATACAAACAACAATTCTGATTACACTTGACAAAGTGTCTTCCAAAGTTTCCTAGAATGGTCTGGTAATAGCACAAACGTCTCTATGAATCTAACAAGAACACTAAAATAAGTAAAGCATGTCTGTGTGGGTTGTTTTTTTTTGAAGTTGTCATGGATTTTTGTTGGCCATGAGATAGATGAGGTGGGGTGTGCTTGGAACCAAACAATTCTTGGTAGGAATTCACGCGTGATCCAGATGGATCCTGGTGGCCATCCATTTCCACTAAATCACCATTTTGAGCATGTGGTTTTGAGAAACTGTGATATTCACCCTTTTGATGGGGAATGGAATGTAATGTCATCTTTATTTGTTAGTTACAGACATCATGTAATGATTTCCTAGTGGTCTTATGTACATGCCTACAACATAGTGTTAACGCACCGGATCCCATTGGAACTACGCAGTTAAGCATGCTCAGGCTAGAGTAGCACTGGGATGGGTGACCGCCCGAGAATTCTTAGTATTTTACATGCATATGGAATTTTATAAACTTAAACCAATTCATCCCACATGCATCATGGGAATTTTTCTCCTCTCACTCTCTCATATATAATCGAGGTGAAGGAGGCTCTTTAAGCATGCAATGGAGTGTGATGTAAATCTTGTTGTGAATCAAGTGTAGCCAACATCTCTTTCTTTTCAGAGATAAGCTACCCCATTCTTCCAGTTTGTGCTCTACACTGGTTTTCTCTCTTGTTCATTAATAGAAGTTGGTTTTCACTGTATTTCCGTGTTCTCCGCATTATATTTGTGTATTTCCTTATTATATCTCGGTTATATTTTTGTCTTCATGTCATTCTCAAAATAATCCCGATCAATGTGTGTGCACTAAAGAGCACACACGTTCTAGAAATGTGTGCACATTCTTGTTGAGCCTAAACCAACAAATACCACAGCAAAGTTAAGTAATAGGAGCACATGCACGCTCTTAATGAAATGAATATAGAATTTATTATAGACCAAAAATGTTTATGAATAAATATGTATAGGGGTATGGGGACAACTAAGGCCTAAGGGGTTAGGATTGAAAGTTGTTTTAAGGATAGAGAAATGGTTAGGGCACCACGATGCGAGTGATGTGGGTGCAAGGGTTGTACACAAGGTATATGCATAGTGCACTCAGGGCTCGAGTGTAGAGAGGGTTAAGGATTGAGTATAAGTTATGCCTAGGATTAGATGGAGCTAGGGTGATCTGGATTATTTTTGGCACAAAATGCGAGCAGTGATATAATAAATAAATGTACAGAGATATCACATATATCCAATAATATAACATAAATGTATCAGATATGAAACCATAAACACATATATACAGTAATACACAATTTCTATTAATGAGCGAAAATGTACAAAGATTATAAAATTACAGAGTGAAAGACTAGCTAGAATGGTGGCAGCTTATCTATGAGAAGAGATGTGACGGATACTCGCATTAGAAAGAAGATGATTTTAAAATGAGGATCCAAAGGAATTTTTATCATAACTAAAATCCAAAACACTAACCCCATAAGATGAAAAGCCAACAGTTTTGTGGACCCTGTTTTGGGTAGTTTGGTGTATCAACTTCTCGGGGGTGTAATCTTGGGATACAATCTCTGTTTGGGGTGCATGATAGCTCATTGGAAAGGTATTGTCAAGGAGATTCATTTTGGGGGCTCAATCAGAGCATTTGGTTATAAATTAGAAGCTCAATCCCAAAAAAACTTCATTTAGGACCTCAAAATGGCCCCGGATGTTAAAAACTGCTAAAAATAGTAAATTGCTAAAATTGTCAAAAATTTGTCTTGAGCCAGTTGGAAAAGGTGTGTGGACAATGATATCCACCTGGATCAATCCTCCCTCCTTAGGAAGAAATGGTATCCATTTATTTGAGTTCTGGGGGGGAGAGGGGAAAGCGATTGAATCTTGGTGCACTACTTGCCTGGCTGGAGACGTTGCCCTATAGAAGGCTGTCATGAACCTGTTGTAGGTAGGGTTGAATCTATTCAAATAGTTGGGCTACATGAGATATCTAGGTGTAGAAGGAATCTTTACGCTTTGCTACATTGTTTTTGACCTGCTTCTGTTGGATAGAAGGTGCTTGGGTCGAGGCTGTAGTGGTTGCAGTATCCTTTTGTTCACCTTTTGAACAAGTTGTGAAGAAGCCTAATTTGGTAGTATTAGATACAACCTTGTGGCATTGTTAAGGTGGGACAATAGTTGTAACTACCTCTGGTATATTATAGATATGACCCCCCAGAGTAACAATGACATTGCAAGGTCAAGACTCATAGATAGCATGGGGCTTCCACATATATGTCTGGATCAAGAGAACAACACAGACATCTAGTGGGGAAACATCACATAATACCTCATCCTTGAAGGGATGGATGTCGTATGACAATTGACACTGTTGGCTGACACAAAGATCTCGTTCCTGGCGAAGCCACCCGATGTTGTATGGTTGCGGGTGTGGTGTTGTCGACAATCCAAATTGTTTGACGACCTCTGCTAAGATGAGGTTCTTCTGGATTCCACTATCAACAATAAAATGTAGCGGGGTCCCATTCACCCACATCTATGAATGAAAAAGGATCTCCCCCTCTTCAGGATCTATGGTTTCTTCTAGTTGAATTGTTGTTGTCGCGACAATAGTAGTGGGGTCTTCATACATGATCTGTCTTCTATCAATATTTTCTGAATCAGATTCTGAATCAGGGTTTGGGTCCTTGTCTTTGATCTCAACCACCAATGACTATTTTGAGAAACATTCATTGGTGTTGTGTCAGGGGGTTTTGTGGAAATCACACCATTTTTCGGTGTCCTTCTTCGTCTTTTCGTGACCCTTCTTTTCCCGTGGCTTAGACTGGTTTTCAGGAGACTGTTTGTTAGGGACATATTTATCATACTTTGGTTATTGCATATTTGAAGACCTGAACTCCCGTTTGTTTTGGTGCTTAAATTTCTGCTCAATTTTAACAACATATCGATACGAAACACCGAGTGATGAGATGTCCAGAAAATCCATTTCAGGTTGGAGGTATCTATGTAGAACCCCATGGTATTTTAGAACCAAATTTTGTTTAGAGAATTTGATACCCATATTGGTGTGCAAGGTATGGAAGGTATTGGTGAAATATGAAACTTCTTGGCCCCTCTCTTGTCGTAGTGTGGTCCATCTCATGCACTGGTCCTCATAGTTGCCAACAGGGTAATATTGTTCCTTTATCGCATAGACAAAAAAATCCCAAGTGGGCTTGACCCCATATATTCTAGACTCCTTTATGGAAATTTTCTCCCAGTAAGTTTCCCACCAATGTTTGACATAGGGGATATCCTTAAGGAGTGCAAAGGTGATCGTTTCCTTGCCAGAGAAATTATAAACAAAGAAATAACCTTCTATAAGATTTAACCATTTTTTTAGGGCTTTTGCATCTATTTGTCTTGAAATACGAGAATATAAAAATTAACTTGTACCTTTAAAGGCGAGGTGCTTCCAAAGTGGTCTCTTGATGAATATGTGCCTATTGTTATCGACAGGTGTTGAAAGATGTGGGAAAAATTCTCCATCATTTCGTCCCTCTGTCGCGTGAGAGCTTGCTCAAGCAACATATTAATAGAATCATTTTCTCTGTCGCTTCTCTTTTCTTCTACCATGGAGGGTTTCTTGGGTGTGTGAGAGAAATTGTCCTCAAGAGAGACAATCTCAACACCCAATTTTCTATACTCAGACCTCATCAGGGACATGCACTGAAAAAATGATCAAGAGTAGCCTACTCTGATACCACTGATCCGGATTATTTTTGGCACGAAATGAGAGCAGAGATATAATAAAGAAATGTACAGAGATATTGCGGATATCCAATAATATAACATAAATGTATCATACATGCAATCATAAACACAGAGATATAGTGATACACAATTTCTATTAATGAGTGAAAATGTACAAAGACTGTAAATTACAGAGTGAAAGACTCGCTAGAATGGTGGCAACTTATCTCTGAGAAGAGATGTGACGGCTACTCACATTTGCAAGAAGATTATTTTACAATGAGGCTCCAAATCAATTTTTATCATAAATAAAATCCAAAACCCTAACCCCAGAAGATGAAAAGTCAACATTTTTGTGGACCCCGTTTTGGGTAGTTTGGTGTATCAACTTTCCGGGGGCATAACTTTCGCATACAATCTTCATTTGGGGTGCACGATAGATCGTTGGTAAGGCATTTTAGAGGATATTCATTTTGGGGGCTCAATCAAATCCTTTGGCTATCATTGAGAAACTCTATCCCAAAAAACCTTCATTTAGGCCCTCAAAATGGCCTCGGAAGTTAAAAACTACTAAAAATAGTAAATTGCCAAAATTGCTAGCAAATTGTTTTGAGCCAGTTAGAAAAGGTGGTTGGCCACCAATATCCACCTAGATCATAGGGGGGTCTATGACAAGATATAGGTCAACATCTACATCTAGATCTTGCTCTATGTTGTGGTCGAGTTCATGGTTTACGTCAAGATTTAGGTCATCGTCTAAATCTAGCTCTAGCTCTATGTCATGGTCTAGTTCTATGTCATGATATATGTCATGGTAATCATATAGGTCGAGGTAATTCTCTAGGTATTTCCATGTCTAAGTAAATACATGGAAAGGGGGGTTTTCCAAGATAGACCAAGATGTTATGAGAGAGATGGTGAGGGGAACCAGATATGGTTGAGATGAACCTCACCAAACCCATACCTTACTGGAGTTAATTACTCAAACCCATAATAATCCTCTGACCCATAAATGAATTACCAGTCAAGATGGTAGTTGCAAAATCCCTCCTCAATATTTAATGAGGAGATGGGGTAGAGTACCCATCTGCAAGGCTCCCAGACTTGACCACAAGCTGGGAATTTGGACCCACACAATATTGTTGAGGAAGGAAATAAAGGAAGGGATTCATGGGCATAGGAAGATCGGAAAGGAAGAGGAGAGTGTGTGAAACTCAAGATTTCGAACGAGAACTGAGAAAAAAATTCATTCTTGGACCAAGAATTTGTTGGCAGTGTTTTCAGTCCAAGATGATAAACACAGTTGCAGATAAGATGTGTGACTATGGAAGTACTCATTTCAAGGCCCCTTGATTGGTACAAATAAAAATGTTTTCTAAGTTCCTGTGGGAGGAGGAGAGTAACCTCCATCCCTGATTGATGCAGAGAAGGAAGAAAGAGACTCTCTCAGAGAATCATGGTCTAGCTAGAGGGTGGCCAGTGGTAAATCCATTCAGGAGTGGCTATACCTATGGTTGGGTGGAAAAAGTCACCCCTTTCAGCAGTTGTTGCACGATTTTGGTCTCTAATAAGTATTTTCATATGCTGTGTAATCAAATGGAAGTGATGGTTGAATGTGTGTATTTATGTTTAAGTTTTACAGTGTTTGATAAATCATTAGAAATGATCATTTTCTTCTGTAAAATTTTGTATTCACATGGTATTTTGTTTCCCTCAGCTTAGTAGCTAGAGAGCTATGGGATGTGGGTCTGTAAGTGAGTCTAATTATAGGCTATGGTCTTTGCAATAGTTGGAAATTTCCTGAGGGATTTTTTCCCAAGGATTGACCTTATGATGTGAGAGAGTCGAGGTAGAGTTAATGGGGAAACTTAAGTCCCCCCTACCTATCTAATTTACCTTCGTAGGAATACTAAGTTTGAACCCTGTGGAATGAGGGAGCCTCCCTCAAACCCTTCAACTATGTGACCGAGGGATTATGTCCATGTTTCTAACCAAATCGTGGCTAAGTGTTGAGTGCATAGCCTCAAGGATTGTCCAAGAATCCATATGACCAAGGTATGGGAACCCTACACTAGGCCTGAAAGGAGATAAGATTTTTTGGCTTCATAACTCTAGGAGTTTGAAGCTTTGAGGTGTTATCGCCTTACATTTTCAAACCGGCCAAAGGAAACTTTTTTCCACGGTTACTCATGAGGTTGACCAACATCTGGTGGCTGCCCTAATTGTGGAAGATGGACCTACCCCACCATTAAATCTTGATCCACTTATCGGTCTTGAAGTCATGCAATTCATAGATCCAAGGGTTCTATGGATATTCCCTGACCGTTGGATCTATGTCGCGGTCAGAACTTCGACGAAGCACCACTTCGAGAGAACGTAGCTATCATAACACAAAAAACCTCAAATTTCAGAGTTGTGAATTAATGTGAATCATATATCTTGGGATGCTTGGGGATCCTTCCTGGCCGTTAGATTCATGACACAGTCAGTTTGGCATTGACCACTCCAGGAGAGAGGGAGTGGTAAGCGAGTGGAACCTCTGAACTTCGAATTCGTGAAGCGATAAGAGCTATAGATCTGAGTAGGTTTCGAGATCTCCCATTAAATTTATACCATGGTCATCCTGATGTTGACCACTTTAGAAGCAAGGAGGAAGTCACACAGTGGAACCCATGAAAACCAAAGTTATGAAGTAACAGAGGTTGTATATCAGTGGATCTACATAGACGCATCTCAACCATGATATCTAAGGGCATTGGAAGGCTATCAGTTGGGAGTGATGTGGCAGCTGATGTCACTGAGGGTGACGTGGACCCACGTTTGATGTGTCGCGTGTCACCTTGATTCATACTTTTCATACAAACTATGTGACCATTAGAACATGACATGTTTCATCCATTGATGGGGCCACATGTCATCTCTACGCTGTCACGTGACACCCCCTCACACATATTCTCTTGGCCCATTTGGTAGGTGGAGTACTTGGGACCCACCTTTCCTTGACTCTGCGTTCAATACGCCACCATGTGTAAGGGTGGACCCTTCAACAATCCAGGACTTTGGAACTCCAGAGGATTTGGGTTTAGTGTTGTATACAAGACGAAAGGAATGAAGGTCAGAGCCACGTTGCAAGCTTCCAGTCCCTTCAGAAGTTCAGGAGTTCGTGATTCCGGAGGATATGCGCATAGAAAGGAAAAGGGGCATTCAACACTGAACATTAAATTCCTCTTTATCTTATGTGTTAAATGAGGATGAAGTCTCTTCGTTGGATTAGACGATGGATGGAATTCCACCGTGGATGCAGGGACACTGGGGAGTCTCTAGGAATACAGGGAACTTGGGATGGTACGAAGGATATAGACCCAGGTGGGTGCCACATGTCCCTCGACTAATAGTGCCCAAAGAGCTTCAGGAGGCCATAATCTACAATCTAGAGCTCGCATTCGAGCATGGTAGTAGACATTAGAAAGATATGGTAGAAAAGAAGAGGATGGAGACATTGAAAAGAGGATATGAGATGATTAATTGAAGAAAAAATTTTATGCCCCATACCTAAAAGGGTACTTAGTGGTCGGGTGTGTTACAATATCAAAGGTATTATGAAGAACATTTGAAAGTATAAAATCAAAGAGATTATTGGTCATGACAAATCTCCTCAGAGATAAACAATGAATGAAGATCCAAACCCCTAACCTCCTCTGAGGTAGATAAATTATATTTAGTAGGCTCATAGTAGTAGTGGATTAGGAATTAGAACTCAAATTTATTACGGGACCCATTTCTTTCTCCTTATAAAAAAAAGATAAAATGGGGGCTGTTGCGGCCACTACATAAACCTTTATCTCTATAATATGTACTGAGAAAGGTCAATTGACCCTTCTCCATTTATTGCCAATGATAGGCTATATTATGTATGGGAGAGGAGGCATAAATGAAAATAACTATGGAGAATGGTTTGGTAACCCTTTCCCATTATGCTTCCATTCAAAAGATCTTATATCTACATTGCAGATTGACTAGATTAAAAATATTTGGATAATATTTAATGGACTCTACCCTAGTCCATCCTTATAGTGAACTCTTATATATGTATAATAGAATACCTAAATAAAAATTGATATAGAGAAGGGATATCCAACCCTTCTCCATTCTTCTTCGAATAAATTGTACGAATAAGGGTTGGTTGACCCTTCTCTACTCTGGCCTAAAGAAAAACTATACCATGTGATGGACTTATGACCTCAATGAAAATGTGTATGGATAAGTGATAGCTAAGCCTACCCTATATTCTACCAAAAAATATATATGTTATACATGGGAGAGTAGGATTAATGAAAACTAATATGGATAAGGGTCAATTGACTATTTCTAATTGTTGTTCCATTGAAAAACTCTTCCATATTCATAGTAGTTTATGTATATCAAAATGTATGTGTGGAACAATTCCAAGAATAAAATTTATATGGAAAAGGGTCAATCGAACCTTTCCATTTCTATATTGAAAATGTGTCTTTTCCAAAGTGCATCCTCTATTTTCATTGACAATATCAATGAAAATATGTATGGAGAAGGGTCAACCTATTGTTTCCATTACTTCTCACAACAAAATCCTATTCTATGTGTTTAAGAGAATGTCTAAATTAAAATTTATTTGTATAGGGGCCAGCCAACCCTTGTCAATTCTTCCCCAAAGAAATTGTATGGATAAGGTTTGACCAAACCCTTTCTATTGTGGCCCCAAATGAAAGCTATAGTATGTTTTGGATTGAGGGTGTCAATGAAAATATGTATGGGGAAGAGTTGGATAACTATTTCCATTCTTTCTCACACTGAAAATCTATTCTATATGTTTAAGAGAACTCCTAAATGAAAATTTATATGGATAAGGGTTAGTAGACCCTTCTCTATTATTACACTAAATAAAAACTATACGATGTTTAGAATTGAGAGTGTCAATTGAAATATATATAGAGAAGGGTTGGGAAAAAAAAATAATTTCCTCTTAGAACAATAGCCTACTCTATGTGTGTAGGAGAATGACTAAATGAAAATTTATGTGGAGAAATGTTAGTTTGCCCTTATCCATTAATCCCAAAAGGAATTGTATAAAAGAGTCAATTGATCCTTCCCCATTATTCCCCAAACAAATTGTATAGAAGGTTTGATTGTCCCTTTTCAATTTTTCCCCAAATAAAAACACAACTATGTGTGGGATTGGGGGTGTCATTGAAAATATGTATAGAGAAGTGCTAATTATCCCTTTCCATTTCTCCCCTCAATGACTACCTCTTATATTTTTGTAATATATTATCTAAATGATTTTTTTTATGGAGGAGTATCCACCAACCTTTCTCCATTCTTCCCAAAAGAAATTGTATACAGAAATGTTGGGAGACCCTTATCTATTTTTCCTCATAAGAAAACCCTGATATGTTTAGGATTGAATATTTTAATGAAAATATGTATAGAGAAGGGTTGTCCAATCCTTTCCATTTCTTATCCCAATAAATACTTATTTTGTTTGTGTAATAAATTAGAAAAATGCAAATTTATATGGAGAAGTGTTAGCTAACCCATTCTATTTATTCTCACAATGAAAACATGTTCTATGTGTGTAAGAGAAGGCCTAAATGAGAATTATATAAAGAAGGGTTGGCTAACCCATCTCCATTATTTCCGCATAGAAAAGGTATACTATGTTTGGGATTGAGTTGTTGGAGTTTTATATGATTCTCAAATTTGATAGTTATTTCCTTATGATTAATAAAAATATTCACTTTCATATATCAGTTATCATAGAATAACTATACACTAAAAATGTCAACTATAACAATGCAACAGAAATACAAAGATATAGAAATATTAACCATGCACAATAGAGACAAGAACACAACACAAGAACACAAGAGTTTATCCTGGGAAACCCAACCTTGGGATAAAACTCAACAACCTTTCTATAGAAGAATTAATTCCAAGATATTACCAATACATCACCATCAATAGTCAAAATACCATACAAAAAATACCCTCCCCGAGGATAGCATCACCAAGACCTAGTGCCTCAATAATATGATCCAAAATAACCAAGAAAGAGCTTCTCCAAGTTTGCCGCACCCTCTAAGATACCAGAAAACCAAAAATAGAACAATTACCAAAAAACTCCAGTTGCAACTACCTTGTGCACACTGCAAAAAGAGTTGTATGATTGTCCAAATGAAATGAGCCAATCCTATATTTATGCTAATATAGGTTCCAGTCCGGGGTTGACATATTATTTATGGGTCTTCAATTTTTTTATTAATTTCCTATGGGGCCGACTTCTCTTTCTGGGTCTTCAACTTCTTCCTAGGGCTTCTGTAATTGTGTAGATGGGTCTTCTTGTAATTTATTGTGGATAATGACTACCCAAAGTTGAAAATCACCAATACTCCCTCTCAACATGGGAGGAATTCTCCATACTTGGATTTCTTCCATCATATAAAGGTTTTCTTCATGAGCCATGTTGATGTGTCATCTTCACACATGCTTTCCATCCCAGAATATGCATGTGATAGAATCTTGAGTCCATGCATGCCTTGACAAGAGAAGGAATACACCTAGGTCATTCACCACTATTAGAGCCTCGTGAGTGATTGAATCATTACCCTTGTTCATATCAACACTAGCATATCCCCGTGCATGACCAATATGGGATAATGTCTTCCTGATTCTTATCTAGACCACTCACAACTAACAAAGCCCCATGGATGAGTGAATAATTCTCCTTTGGTCATATCGACACTAGAATAGCCTCGTTCATGACGAATCTAGGAAGAATGTATTCCTAAACCTAGAGAACATTAAAAGAACTAGGACATTCACCACTAGTAGAGCCCCATGAGTGAATGAGTCATTTTCCCCTTGGTCATATTATCACTAGAATAGCCTCATGCACGACCAATATAGGGGAATGTCTACCCAATGCTATGGGACAATCACCACGAGCAAAGCCTCGTGAGTGAATGAATCATTATCCCTTGGTCATATTAGCACTAGCATAGCCCCATGCATGACTAAAATGGGAGAACGTCTTCCTAATTCTATCAACATATCTGATCCATTCACCACTAGCATATCCCTGTGAGTGAATGAATCATTCTCCCTTGGTCATATCATCACTAGCATAGCGTTGCTCAATAACAATATGGGATAATGCCTTCCCGATGTTGAAACTTAAATGCTCATCACTAGACAAATCATCATGTCTAATCCTTTGTATCATCCTCTTCATCCAAATCAGCATGGCCACTATGGGAGGATATATACAATCTTCTCATCTATGCATAAGTAATGGAACTTCACTACTCCCTTTTGTACCATGTCTAGGATGAATTCCTACAAGAAGATTCTAAAGTTGCACCACTTCATGACTTGTGACACCATATATAAAATACTTTGTCTTTGTTTTAATGAGTGCTACAAAAGCCTACATCTATCTTATCCTGAAAATCGTAATTGATTCCAAGCTAAAGAAGCACCCTGAGGTGCTCAATCTGTCTATTGCACTCTTTCTCAATTGGAATATCTATATCTCTACAACCTCATTTCATCATCTGATACAAACCATATCCAACTATACTATGTTTCGTTGCCACCCACTGGAACTTCCTTGGCTTAAACCAAATACCAGCTCTGGGTGATCACTGCAAAGAAAATATCTGGACTGGAATTAACCAGGCACATCAAGGATCCAATCTAATGCCTATACATCATGGGATCCACCAAATATGAATCTAAAGTAGAATCACTCAACTTATTCATGTTTTTCATCATAGGTGTAGCCATGGAGTTGCATTCCATCATATCAAATCTCATCAGTATCCATTGAATGAGCTGGAATATCTCATATGATCTCATCACACCTCTAATCCTAAGAGTACATCTGGTCAGGATCCTCCATATAAAGCTCTAAGTCCAACTCCCTCTTTCATTGGAGTAAGTATTGTTATCTAGTCTACCTCATTGGATGCTCCCTCTTTGACTGAGACAAAATCCATACCCAGTCCTCTTGACTAGATTCTTCCTCTCTCATTGTAGCAAGATCCCACCTAGATATAGGGAGGGAACTCCCTCTGAATAATTGTCTCTCTCTTGATCCAACTGACTCTCTCTAAGATCAGGCTCACTCTGTACATTCTTGGTTAAAACAAGCTCATCAAGTATACATCAATCCTGGAGTGCCATGCTCCCTCTGAAACATGACTCCCTCTGAGTTTGTACAATCTCTGAATGCATCTTCTCCCTCTCTATATTATGAATTTTGATATCCAATGAACTATCCTGGGAGGATGCTCCTCCCTATTGGATCATGAGGGATGAATCCCTCTTAAATGGTATTGGGTGGGGTCGTCTACCTCACCATTGGTGGAGCCACCTGATCCTCCTCATCAATCTCAATTTGGAACACTCTATATCCCACAAAAGTATCCTTCTTTTCAAAAGTTTCTAACTTTGTCTTCTTCTCCTTCGGTATATGGATGTATATTGTCATGTACACAACTCTATGTCTGGATAGTCTACTCCATGTCTCAAACTAGAGACCATCTAATACGTTGCCTCCTGCAACTATCACTATAGCTTCCTCGTAGAGCTACCACCTGTGACCTACCCAAAATAATAGAAATAACAAAAATAACAAACGAGAACAATATTATTATGATAAGGAAATAGGAACAAGATTAAAAAATGGGAAACAAGAGCAACACTTTTCTAGTGTTCTTACCAATCACTCCATCATGGTAACCTTCCTGGAACAAAACAAGAACAAAATACAAGAGAAACACTTTTCTAGTGTTGTGACCTCCATAGTAACCTGCTTGAGAAAAGGACAACAACCAATAACATCTCCTATAAGAGATCAATTTCATCTTGT
>ML777689.1:2361117-2410955 GCA_009831015.1 Picea engelmannii | reverse complement strand
AACCTTCCTGGAACAAAACAAGAACAAAATACAAGAGAAACACTTTTCTAGTGTTGTGACCTCCATAGTAACCTGCTTGAGAAAAGGACAACAACCAATAACATCTCCTATAAGAGATCAATTTCATCTTGTAAATAAGTGCACCATTAGTACTAAACAGTGGGAATTTACATAATTATTATTGTACTAATAATATTCAATACATTTGATAGCAAAAGTACTTAGCAATAATATATCTCTAAAGATTGGTGTCCCAATTACAATATTTATTTAAGATGCATCAATATAGAAATATCAAACCTGATATGTAAACCTAGAGTCTTAATTTCTAGGGAGGGTCTGTTATTCCTCTTAATGAAGTAGATCCAATGATCCATTTAGTTCATTGCTTGGACAAGCTCCCTTGTGCATCCCCTACAAACACCTCATACTCTGCCAAATGATATAACTTGGAAACATATATAAGTGCATACCTCTGAAATTTGTAGCACCATCGAGCTTATCTTCTAATCTCAAGGTTTGCGCAGTTGGAAACTGGAAACTGCAATTGATGACTAGCAACTACAATTATAACTGAAAACTACAAATACAATTGTAACTCACAACTGCAAGTACAAATGGAAACTGCAGCTGTAACTGGAAACTAGCAAATGCAACTGCAACTGCCACTATAAATGTGCAGTGGAAATACTTCAACCTATTATGAAGCCATGTTGGAGTTTTATATGATTCTCAAATCTGATAGTTATTGCCTTATGATTGATAAAAATATTCACTTTCATACATCAGTTATCATAGAATAACTATACACTGAAAATATCAACTATAAAAATGCAGTGGAAATAAGAATATCTATAAATATTAACCACACACAGTAGAGACAAGAACACAAGTGTTTATCCTGGGAAATCCAACCTTGGGAGAAAACCCAACAACCTTTCTATAGAAGAATTCAGTCCAAGATATTACCAGTACATCACCATCAATATCCAAAATACCATACAGAAAAGATCCTCCCCAAGGATAGCATCACTGATACCTAGAGCCTCTATAAGATGATCCAAAATAACCAAGAAAGAGTTTCTCCAAGTGTGGCACACCCTCTAAGATACCAGAAAACCGGAAATAGCGAAATTAGCAAAACAAATGTAGCTGCAACTGCCTTGTGCACATTGCAGAAGGAGTTGTCTGACTATCCAAATGAAATGATCCAGTTTTGTATTTATACTAATCTGGGCACCAGTCTGTGGTCGACTTCTTATTTCTGGGTCTTCAATTTCTTTATTAATTTACTGTGGGACCAACTTCTTTTCTTGGGTCTTCAACTTCTTCTTGGGGCTTCTGTAATGGTGTAGATGGGTCTTCTTGTAATTTCTTGTGGAGAATGACTACCTGAAGTTGAAAATCTCCAACATGAGTGTGTCAATGAAAATATGTATGGTGAAGGCTCCTATGACCCTTTCCATTTCTTCTCATGATGAAAACCTATTCTATGTTTGTAAGAGACTGTCAAAATGAAAATTTATATGCAGAAGGGTGAACCAACCCTTCTCCATTCTTCCCCAAAGAAATTGTATGGAGAAGGGTTGGTCAACCCTTATCTATTATGCCCCAAAGAAAAAATATAGTATGTGTGGATTTGAGGATCTTGATGAAAATATATATGGATAAAGTTTATCCATTCCTTTTTCTTTCTGCTAAAATTTATTTGTGAAAGGGGTCGGTCAACCCTTTCCATTTATTCTCCTAACAAAGATATTTTTCATGTGTGAGGAATGCGTAAATTAAAATTTATATGGAGAAGGGTGAGTTGACCCTTCTCCATTCTTACCCAAACAAACTATATGAAGAATGGTTGGAAAACCCTCTTCTATTATTCCCTAAGGAAAAACTCTACTATGTGTGGGACTCACGGTGTCAATGAAAAATGTATAGAGAAGAGTTAGTCAAGCCTTCTCCATTCTTTTTCTAGATATATATTAATGGATTATAGGTATACATGCTAATTACATACACATTAGAATTAAAGTGTGTGTGTCTATGTGTGTGTTCTAATGCAAAACATTTGCTCAAAATCTTTAGAATATTCAGAGAAATGGACATGTAACTATAATAAAAAATTAAAAGGAATTTTATAGTTTAATATTATTATAGAATAAATATCTATGATAATATGAAAATTTCCTTAGAAATTACTCAATTAATCATATTATTATCATTTAATTAATCATATTATTATCATTTAATGTTGAATATGATAATAGTGTAAAAAAACAAATTGTTTATATTGTTTATATATTTATAATCTATCTATATATTAATGACAATAATAAAATGAAATTATAAAGTACAATTTTTCCTATTTTTAAATAAATTTCCTTCCACAAAAAAAATTTGAGGTTAGGAAAGTCAATAATAATAATATATGCAATGTTAAATATAATAATGAAATTGAAGAAATAAATTAACAAAAATTTCAAGTTACAACTGTTGCTAGTCTTTTATTTTGTTCATTTTTCCATTCATTTTTACAAGAATATTCGTCTAACCTTCAAAATATTTGAGACACAATTAGTTGAACGATATCATTAAATGATCAAGGAGGATACCCATAATTGTTCCAACCATATGGACTCAAATTATGATAAAAACATTCACACATTGAAGAGATCTTCAAGATATTTCCAACACAATTTGAATGGGGTCAATCATACATCTTATGCAAAAGATATGGCTTGTCAAAATTGAAGCCAAACATGTAAAAAATTGCAAAAAAGGTACGGTGTTGATGTTACCCTATTGGCTATACCTATATGAAATTACCAGGGAACCCATTCATATTATGACATGTGGATCATTGTACGTAAAAGATATGGCCTTTTGAAGTTGAATCCAAACAAATAAAAAAATTACAAAGAAGGTACAATGTTGATGTCACCCTACTGACTAGACCCATATGGAATTACCAAGTAACTCAATCGTATTCTGACACATGGACCAACCAGGAAGAAACACATGGAGGAGAACAATAAATGGGTTTGTTTGGTCTTTCGACCTAACGTGCATGTGGGGAAACAAATGGATTTGTTTTTTCTTTGACATAAGGTGCATGTGGGGAAATAAATGGACAGGTCCATGTGGGAAAATAAATGGATTTGTTTGTTCTTCGACCTAAGGTGTGTGTGAGGAAATAAATGGTGTTGTTTGATCTTCAAACTACGCTGCATGTGTGGTGCAAAGGATTACCACCCACAATACTCTCCATACTCAAGTTTGATGGTGTAGATACTCTCCATACTCAAGTTTGATGGTGTAAATGTTGCATTTTAAATGCAATGTGTTTCAAAATCCCAAAAAATGTCCCCCAACGTGGTATATTCCATGTCTTTCCAAATCACAACCATGATACTCTCCATCAGTTCTGGAATTTCA
Organism: Picea engelmannii; assembly: GCA_009831015.1. Classification (NCBI taxonomy): domain Eukaryota; kingdom Viridiplantae; phylum Streptophyta; class Pinopsida; order Pinales; family Pinaceae; genus Picea; species Picea engelmannii. Next base: position 2,407,523 of record ML777689.1, on the reverse strand, counting down.
AATTTTCCTGCTTGTCAAGTGAAAATTTGATGACGGATATTTTTCAAATTTTCTTTGCTTGTCAAGTGAAAATTTGATGACGTTTATTTTATTTTCATACATGTCACTTTATATTTTAGGCAGAATCATAAGTGTCAGGTTATTTTGTATATTATATGAAAATTTCATTGTCCTAACTTTTTTTACTGTTTTTTATATTTTGACTATATAATTTTCTTTAAAAAAATAATAATAGGAAAAACGCTCAAGAAAAACATTCATAACCTAGGGAGGGAAGTATTCCCTATAACTTAATTTGTAATATCAAAATAATATTGTCGAATATTACATAATACATAATCTGGTTTTAAAGAGTTACCAAGAGTTGTAAATCAACTGAGATTAACAATGGAGATTAACAATGCAAAACAATGCACTTATGAATGCATTTCTCTTAATATAGCTAGAGATAATTGTTTCCAATGCTAATTGAACACTAAATTATAATAAGTTTTAGCACCTTCCCATATGTGTGTATGTATTTTAGCACATTTACACACACACACACACACACACACACACACACACACACACACACACAATTCATTTTTATAGCACTACATCATAGTAATACAAATCTTAAATGATCAAATAAAACATGATACATGAAAAAATAAAAAAGAACATGAATATAATCAAATCATAATTCTGGAAGAAATAAATTAGTTAAATTTTATTTTTGATGTTTATTTTGTTAAAAAAAAAAAAACTTCGTTACAAACACAAATATAAAGTTGTCTACNACATAAATACAAAAAATAATTGGAGACTACACAATTGTGAAGATAAAAAAAAAGTAAAGAACATCCATAAAAGTTGTATTAAAAAACAAATTATATTTTTCATGTATATGATTGGATGTTTTAGAATGTAATTCTGAATGATGAAAATTAAAAAAGTAAAGAATATCTGAAAACTTGTATTAAAAAACAAATTATATTTTTCATATATATGATTGGATGTTTTAGAATGTAATTTTGAAGGATAAAACTATGCACCAATAAAAATATTAAACACCCAGCTCTTATGCAAGTCTAGAATTTGAACACTATCCTCTAGTCCACTAGTCTCTCTTGAACTTTTGAAAAGCCCTACAAATCACTTAGCTGAGGAATATTCATTAATGGTTACTTGTATCATCATGATTTCACAAACTTTTTACATTCAACAAATGTTATTAATAAAGAGGTTGTGGTGCCATTTATATCATTTTCTATATGTGAAAATATGATGATATATATGTATATATTAGTGTGTTGAAGTTTATGTCTACTATTCAACTCATATTCAATAGAATTAGAGCATGACTACCTAGTAATGGGTTGTCTTTAAGTGTAATGTTTAAAACTAAAAATATATCTCATCATCCCACAATATTATAAATAATTTTTATTCCAAAAATTAGGTAATTAGGCATACATCTCGTGATAAACCATGTTTTTTTTGTACATAATCTCATGGCATACAATATAAATCTGCACCTATAGGCATGTATGCCTATGGAATATGAAGGTCAATATTAATAGAAGAGAAATTTCAATTAATCTCAACTCTATGGATGTATGTGCTTAAGCATATATGTAYTAAGGGTAGATATTTATTTACAATCTCAGGCCTACGAGCATATGCACTTAAKCATGTKTGTATTAATGACATAGATTTMTTAGAAATMTCAAKTCTATGSTCAAATATTCCTCTGAGTAMTTGYAGTAGAGGATTATAAAATTATAACTTAGGTCTCAACTCATATGYCAATGAAATATGTATACTAATAGTAGAGGATTACAAAATTTAATTTAGGAATGTTGAAATTCCTATATATTATTTCATTTTAAAAATACAATGACATTGTTGCAAAACTCAAATCACACAAGATTTCACAATTTAAAATAATTGTAGAGGTAAAATATGATTTCTCCTTAATTTTAACAAGAATATTATCCTCAGCAACAGTCACAATACAATAAAATAAATGATTGTGTCCAGCCTCATTCCCTAGATTGAATCAATCCAAGAAAAGTCGTGAATTAAAGGGGATTTCCATAATAGAAATATGACTCATATCTTATTTTAACTTTAACAAGAATATTATCCCCAAAATAGTCACTATACTATCCTATAAAATAAATGACCATATCCAGCTTCGTTCCCTAGATTGAGCAATCCAAGAAAAGTTGTGAATTACAAGAGATCTATGGAATAGAAATATGAGCTATGTTTCCTTTTAAGTTTTAAATTTAACCAGAATATTATCCTCGATGAAAGTCACTATACTATACTATAAAATAAATGAATGATTGTGTCCAGCTTCATGCCCTATATTGAACCAATCCAAGAAAAGTCATGAATTAAAGAGGATTTTTGGAATATAAATACGATTTTGAAATGGGTTCGCTAAGTTGAGTGTAGTTTATTTACCCGAGTCATGATTCATGAATGCCACAAGGATTAACCATTAGAATAGGGAAAATCATTTCCAATCATAGACAATCATGGAAAACAAAAAAAAATATATCATTTTAGATACATAGTAGGAAAGTACCTCTAGTTTCAATTGCATTTGCTCTGAAATTGTGGAGGAATTAGAGGACCAAGTCTGGAAGCCAACATTACAAACTTGCAAGCACACCTTCTCTTTAATCATTGAATTTGGTGGTAGGGTCGTAGGGCTTGTGTTTCACTTTCTTAGCATGAGGCCACAAATCCAAAGAGGATAAAACGCAAGCACTCACAATTGAAAAGAGAAGTCTCACAATAAAGTTGGAGGTTGGAGTGGAGAAGACCCACTCTAGCATTGGAATTTGAGAAATGGAATTAAGTGTAGCATGTGCATCTTCATTGTTCATTTATTTCCTCAACTAATCTTGTTCAGGTGCCATCTCAATGGAATGGTGCCACAAACTGAACCGTAATGCCATGAGTCCACCAGGTCGCCCACCACCCTCGTCACTGCTATTATCTTAATGCTCTTAGAATCTCATTAATATTATATGTCACTATAAAATAATTCCATAAGCTAATATAAGATAATCATGCTCACAATCTTTAATATAACCATATTATATAAATATTGATTTTTTTTTTAAATATATATTCAATGGAAAATAATGACCTCATAATAATAATAATAAAACATTAATAATAATATATCTTGAGATATATATTGTAAGATTTAAATACTTTAAATTTAAATTTAATGAGTAAATACCCACAAGGTGTTTGTGGTGGTTAATGTAAGTACTTACTATAGATTTTGATGGATAACTTAGGTATTTAAATGTCAATTTGATGTGTTTGGCATTTTGATGTAGGTCATTATTGATGTGTGGATTTCCTATTGGATTTGACATGTTTGTCATTTTGATGCACCTCATTATTGACGTGTGGATTTCCTATCTACATGTCAAATACAGGTTGAAATGAAAAATACGACGTCGTTATTGACATATGGATTTCCTATCTACGTGTCAAAATATGGGTTGGAATGAAAAATACATCCCATGAAACATAAAATTCCAACCGTGCTATCCATAGTCAAGTTTAATGACGTATATGTTTCATTTTAAATGCCATGTGTTTCCAAATCCTAACCAATGTGGAATAAGTCTATATTACATTTTAAATTCCATGTGTTTCCAAATACCAACCAACTTGGGATATTCCATGTATTGTCAAATCCCAACCAATGTGGAATAAGTCTAAAGTCAATTTAAATTCCATTTGTTTCCAAATCCACCATATTATCACCAAAAAATTTCTCAGACAAATATAGACAATGGATGAAAAATAAGGTATCACAAGTACAAAATAATACTAATAATTATAGAATGATGACATTAAGTTTGGAAAGATAATAAAAAAAAACATGCAAAATGTTCCTGAAAATTTGCACACATTCAACAAAGACAGTGTGCACACAACCATGCGAGCTAACACAATGTATGATGCATATAGTGTGCACCCTACATGACTGAAAGTCGAGAAAACTGCATGAATGCATAAATCTCACATTGATGATTTTGGTCGGGCCTCAACTACTTATGGGATGAAGTGGATCTTGACCATACCCCAAAATCTCCCTAAAATTCCACCTTGGGATCACTAAAAGTATGGGAGGTACCTTCAAAGACCTTCTCATTCACATTGGAAATTAGATTTAAAATATCTTTCCATCTTCCTATAAATAGAGGAGCATTGTATGCAAAGAAAAAAACAAATCCATAGCATTGTTATGTTGTTCAAATTCTCTTGGAGAAAACCATATTTCCCTTGAGACATAAGTTGAGCAAGTGTAGCATTATGAAATTTTTACACCTCTTGTGAAGTTAAGCCTTGGGAAATTTTCACTATTGTAAACTCACTGTTGGAGAGTGATAGCTCTAATTTTTTAGGGATCAAAGATCTTGTTGAGTGCTCAACACAACCTAAAAGCTTTATGAAATTCTGTCACTTTTGGGTACCACTTGTTTTCTTTTGTTTACTGTCTGAATTGAGTTCACTATGGAGGGATGGTTTGTTCTGTTTTCATTACTCTTATCAATAAAATTGGATTTGTTTGAACTTGTTAAATGAAACCTTGTGTCTAAAAGAACTTGGAATTCTAACTAAGAATCTATAGCTAACATTGTGACTAACGCGCTTGTGTTCGGCGTCAGAAAAATCCAAGCAGGTAAAATGGCCACAAAGTAACACTAATCACCGATCGTCAATGCACCATCGACATTGGTAAAAGGTGGAGTAAGTTTGCATTAGTTATTCGCCACAAAGATTCAGGAGATAGTCGATACCCATCGGCGTCGACGAAATACGAGAAGGCTAAACATTGGCAAGAGCCATGAAAAACCCCCGATAGCCGATGACGGATGCGTTTATTTGGGGTCAGTGAAATCTCAAAGGGTCAAATCATTCAAAATTTCCGCATTGAACACATCGTCGATCGCTGACCCCCGATGCACTTTCAACATAGGCAATTTTCAAGGGAGTTCATTTGGGAGCACATGTTTAAGCTTATCGTCGATCGTCAATCCTTGATACTTTTCAGCATCAACGGGGTATGATCTTCTGTTAGAATGATCAACTAAGGAAAATTCCCTGATTCTGAATAACACAATTAAACAAAGACATTGGTTTCAAGTGTCACATGTCTTTTTCACATAGGGTTTTTATACGGTCTATTTTTGTCCCAAGTTACCTTAAGGTTCCTTGTGTCCTAGTCACATTCCTGAGTTAGATTTGCCACATCATCCCTATACGAAAATATGGATCAACGTCGAATATTTTTCCAGGAGACATCAATGAACAATGTTTATAGAGAAGTCCCCGACTCCCGATCCACCAGTTAGATTAGTGAAACGAAGGGATATTTTCATCACGAGATATGATCAGATTCTGTCATTTAATAGTCCAGTTAATGTTTCTCCCCACATTCATTGTTACCCTATGCATCGATTGGACAACAGGAATTTGAAATCCTCGATAAGCCATGTTATAGCCCGCGCCTGTGCCATCAACCTACAATCAAATTTGATTTTAAACATAATGAATATCTGGCAGTAGATTTTGTAGAACCGCAGTCATATCCTGAATAGAATAATCGATGTGACAAGGTAAGTTCATCTATGTTTGAATCATGAAAACATCTTCAAATACTTCCATGATGCATACAATTTTCCATTTCTAGAGCATCCGAGGAAGCGAAGAAAGCGTCTCAAGGCTGTGTTTATTCTCATACCATCAAAACCAAGTTAATCTAGCAATAGAGGTATGTTTTAAATTTTATTAGTTCAATGATCTTAATTTGTTATATATTAGCATTTGATCTTTTACATAGTGTCTAATTATGTTCTAGATGTAGGAGAAAATTCCTCCAAGAAAGCCAATGACCAGATGCTTTTCGAGAGCACCTAAGATAAAGGAGGAAACAAATGGTGAGGTTTCTTCTCCTAGCACTACGAGGTAGTTGGAATATGCTCCTAGGGCGGAGCCAGTCATTAAAACCTCAACAAAGAAAGCATTCATTTAACCTCTGGTCATCAGCGATATAGAAGCGACCACTGGATCCAAACTAATGCTCCCACAGTGGGGAGATCTATTCAACATAATCGACCAGAAGGATTACCCAAAGTATATCCCATGCAACGACTCAGATGTAAGGGTGCTCGATGACCAATTTTTCCTGAACATTCGACAGTCGTGCTTGCACATGGTATCCTGCCGAACTCCAATTTTCCCATGCATTGAGGTTTTGATTTGGCTAATTGATCATACAGATGCTCCGAAGTGCCTCATCAATGATGAGAATGGTGGGTGTTTCAAATTTTTTCTCCCGACAGAAGTTCAGAAGTACTACATGCTCAAGGACCTAGAGGAGCAGCTAAACAAAGACTTTGTGGTGAAGTTCTATGAATTCCATGAGACCAGCCAGTTGATGGCATCATGGTGGAAGGAGGAAATTTTTTTTTACAAACTGTAGTAATGGCTGGTATGGGACATTTAACCTGAGGAAGACATACATCTACATAATGGCTCTCATCTGTCGACTGTATGGAGAAAAGAACTGCTCCAAGTTATCAGAAGCATGGATTCCTTTGGCATACACTATGGAAATATCTGGAATTATATTCAACTAGGGAGAAATAATCTCCAAGAAATTGAGCATCTGTGTACAGCAGGATCAGATGATGAAAGAATGAGAAGAACCTGTTTTTCACATGGCCTCGTATCTGCAATATGTAATATGTGCAAGGAATGTATTTGCTGGGATGAATTTGAGTTGGCACTTTGCAGAACTGCTTGTTCATTTCTACTTCAGCATATTATGGGAGAACGGGTACAAAAAATCTTATACCCTTATTTGCGATGAATTTAGCACCCAAGTTTATTTCATTTTATTTAAAAAGGAATGCCCAAGCTTGTCTATAGCAGCCAAGAAAATGGTATCGAAGGTAGGCCACTGACATCTAGATGAACACAAAACCTATATCAGGGTATTCGGGGCCACCAGAGAACCAAATTTACTCCTTGCTCATGTCCCAGATAGGCTCATTATGGGAGAAATATGTTATCAGACAATCCTGCAGGGCTATAACGCTACTTTGGTCAAAGAAAAGAAATGAGCATTTATACCCTATGGATTTCATGTAGGGTTTTATATAGTGAAATAAACTGCTCAATACAAACAAGAAGGTTTGCGTTAGCTTGAATTTAAGCTCTGGATAGGCCAATTTCGCAAGAACGACCCTAAAGGCCTGGTCCCCCAACACGCTTCACAAGTATCGTTATGTTGGCCATACACACATGACAAGTTTGAGGATGATATTTTTATAGAATGCGCTCAGGACTGGGAGGAGGTATTACACAAGAAAACCAACTGAACATGAGAAGGTTCAAAGCTTTGAGCATGGACGATAAGGTTGAGACAATAGAGTAGTCGTCTCAAGAGGCTCTCAGGGTTAGATAAGAAACCAAAGAAATAGAGACCAGAGAGGCACAACTGAGAGTGTTCTTGTTAGTAGAAAGATATCAAATGATCATTGATCAACTAGAGAATGATCCTTAACTAACAAAAATGAGGAGGATCCCCTCGGATGACCCAATCACAATCAAAGAAGGTCTAAGTGGCTTAGAGTCGATACAACTAGAGGAAATCATCGGTATGGAAAACCATAGAGTTCCATCACCACAGATTAAATCATTGGTGACCATTCCAACCTAGCCCGAGGTTTCAAGAAATCCAGGTGAAACAGGTGTACCAAACCCCCTGTTTGATCTAATAACTATCTATGACGATGAAGAGTTCGGAGGTCTCCCTGGTAACTCTGATATCAATTACAGAGGAGAAGGAACCTGAGAAAACATATTCCCCAAGTCCTGATGCTTCATGTCCAAACCTTATGTCGAGCAACCATCAGGTCAAAAGTGTCTTAGGCATTGAGTTGCTTGACTTTGCGGAGATCGCAAAAGACAACTCGAGGGATGAGCTAGGATTGGGTGGTCAAAAAGAGGAAGTTCAACATAAATAGATTGACACTTCAATAGTTGATGACCAAGTAAGTACTGATCCTATCACTTATTCTTCAATTTTGGCTAACACCTCACCAGGCGATGAACACTAGAAGGAGGAAAATCCATCGGAACATATGAATGAAGTACAAGAGCCAGTCCCTGAACAAATACACATTGCAGAGAGATTGGGAAACACTCTAACCTGGGGAGAGAAACAAATACTTGAGTCTATTGATGAGGTCTCCGATATACAGGAGATCGCTTATGATAGGAAGAGAAAGGTTATCATGAAGAGGACCTACAAGAGGAGAAGATTCACAGTGGATAGATCAATTCTCATCACCACAAAGGAGAAGTTGCTCAGTATAGAACATGCAAATACATCTGAGTTCATCAGTGCAAGGATGGCTATCATGGATGCTACGTTAGATTAAGCCAGGAGAGATGGAAAGGAATTGGTCGATGCACTAAAAGAGTTGGAGCATCTGTACCATTTGGAAAAATACTATCAAGACTCAACGAAGGCCACGGTGTTTCTGAGGAGTGAGTTCGAGGATTCTTATGCAAAGTTCACAAATAAACGACATCTTTTCACTACAGGTATAGCCGATTTCTAGGAAGACACCCTTATGGAACTGGAAACCTACAAGGACTTGGAGAGGTGGTATGAAAAATCATACCAAGTGGTAGAAAGAATTGATTACATCAACACAGTGCAAAAGGGACAAGACATAGAGGCGCATGGGATTCGAGTGTTAAGGGATAGAAAAATTTCTCGGATCAGGAAAGAATTCGAATACTGGGTAATTATGTCCTAAGAACCTCAGTGGGAGATACAAAATAAGTGGTCTAAGTGTGAAAATAGTTGGGTAAAGATCAATCAGGAGATGAAAGGCATTAGCCTTCTATAATTCGTCTCACTCGAAGACTTTGTCGACATGCATGACATAGTCAAGCGACATGCAGAACAAGACTTTTCCTAGGAATTCTAGATCGCATAGGTGGCAGGCATAGCACCAGGTCAAATAAAATAGTTCACATAGCATCTGATCAAGTCTCATGCAATTCTGTAGCAGTTGAGTGCCAAGATCATAAAATACAGAGAACATGTAGTAGAAGTGAAAGAAATCCTTTCAGCCCTGATGGATCAACACAGGTTCTCATATGCTAACACATGCAAGGATATATTAATCAAGTTCTTAGAGTATGAGAAGATTCATCCACTCCAGTAAAATCATGAGATGATTTCAGTGAAAAAAGAGTTCGAGCGCCACATGGCGATATTTTTTTCTTACTTAACTTAAACTTATAGCCGCTATTTTTAGTTAGTAATTATTTATAAATAAGGGGATTGGCCTTTTAAGAAGGAGTCGATGGTTTTCGGAAAAGACCCTCTTTTTTGGAATAGTAAAGAACTAATTTTGAACAACCTGAATTCAGAAGTCTTGTTTAAGACCAGAGACAAAATTATGTTTTTCATCAAAGGTGTTATGTGATTGGATTGAGGAGGAATTACTTCCAACTTTATTTCAGTAATTGATGATGTAACGAGTAAGAGTTTAGGAATCTATTGATAACTTATTTGTTTTGATATCTTTACAGTTCTTTTGTTCTTAATAATGGAAATCAAATCGTTGTGTTAATGTGTGATTGATGTTATAGCCAAGGAAACTATTTTTCTTGCGATCATCTCGTTACATGTGTATTTTTCTTACGATAATTGTATCTCAGTCAAGGATGAAATACCAACAAGTTAACGTATTAGTACTAGGCTTGTAATAGGTGTGAATATCTTTGTCAGCATGCTTGATCACAAGGGTTATCCCACGCTCATCCTTCTTTAGTAGTTAAGAATCCCTTCTATCAGTTCATTTATACCAACACACATCATTTTATCAGACTCATCTAATAAAAGAAAAGAAAAAAAAGGAAGAGAATGTTTAAGCTGAAGGAGGAACTTTCATAGTAAGATATCCTGTCAATCACCAAGTAAATCCCATCGATAAATTAGCTAGATCGAAATATTTGGAGAACCATTCCACCATCAAACGTTGCAGAGTCTAATTGGGCCTCTAAGGCAGGTTTGGTTCCTACTATTGAGTTAAAGGTATCTCAGACCCCTTAATAGATCCCTCCCTTAGGAGGAATAAGGGATTCATAGTCCCATATTTCTCCTCTTGGTGCACTCCATTTTAATATTTAGTTCTATTGGGTAACCATTCCACGTGTTCAATTTCATGCATCATTTTCTTATAGTTGTTTAGTTTGGCTCTTAGTGTTGTTTTGTTCTTCCCTTGCTTTGTATTTTATTTTCTAATTTGTAGGTTCACTAACTTGCTAACCACTCTTCTTTTCTTCTCTGTTGGATTACTAAGGTAGTTAATGCACTTTATTTTTCTCACTCTTCTGAGAAAAGAACCAAAACAATTTGGCAACCATACTAGGGAGTTGAATCACAATTCCTCCTCAAGTAAGTTCCTAGATTTATTATTCTCACTCTCTATTTTTTGCAGGACCAAGAACAGGCCTAGCCTCACCCTTAGAAAGAAAAATTTAACCCATTTTTGAGAGATGTCATTCAAAATTTTTGTCCCACCAACTCTCTATGTGTGTGAGAGTTCAGGCCTAACATACGTGTATTCAGCGTGGTCCCGCGCTCTATCATAACTCTCTCAACATGCACTATGTTCTTTGTGCATGATTATTCTTTGTTCACCCGCGCACTGGTCTTATTTTTTAAAAATGGTAAGGCTTGAGAAGCCCATTTCTACCAAGTAGTGTAGATTTACTTTATGTACTTTGTAAAATCCATCAAAAGTAGGCTTGGAATTAATTATTGCATAGATAACTTAGACTACACATAGACATATGGGGATGAAAACAATAACCTTTGCATCTTTTACTTCCTTACTTGTCATGTGGATGGCTTAAAGTTTAGCATTTGAATTTCATCAAAATATTTTCTTTTATAAAAAAATCACATTAATTTGGGACTAGAAGGCTATGTAGACAATCTTGGAGTATGCTCTTTCCTCGCACCCTTCTGTGATCTTGGAAATCAGCAAAAGATATTTCCTTAAGAAACCTTCATATCCCTTTAAAATCAACAATTTTAGGAGAGGAAAATACCTCTTAGCTTGTTTTTTGAAACATGGTCTAAAATAATTGTAAGGGTCCACACATCCCCACATGTGCACAATCTTAGGATAGTTTCAAATTTATGGAGTGAATAATTAGGAAGTTTAAATCATTATAAGGTCCCACACATGCCCACATGTTCACAATCTAGGAATAGTTTCAAATATTTCTTAGATTAGATAACATTATAGGGAGATTAAAACTCAAAAGTAAGGACCCACATGTACACCATGCTAGTTACTTAGGGATTTTTCAATTTCTGCAAGGATTGTTTATGAAATCTAGTAAGTTATAAGTAAGAAACCATTGTAAAGGACCAAACGATGTCCACATGACAAAATTTTCTCACTTAACTTATTAAAAATTCATCACTCACTATCACTTTTGGCACACATAATCACATATTCAAGAGGTATTTGTCGAATACTTGAAACTGTAGTATGCTCTTCGCCTCGCGCCCATAAGTAAACTAGGAGAGTCAGAAGGGATTCACTTGTTTGAAAAAATATTTTTCTCACACCACTCTTAATCAACAAAGTTGGCCCATGACTCCATCACAACCCACTTTTGAATTCTAAAAGAAACCATAATCAACCCACTTCTAACCTCCACAGGAGGAACAAAAAAGAATTTGGTAATTTAAGTTATGATTTTGGGGATAAGCATCCAAATAACTTCCCATCATCAATTTTCACTTGAAAATTAGAATGTTGCGAATTAGGATACCAAAATACTCCCAAACAAGAATTCCTACACCATAAGCCAGGGAAACACCCATGAAGGGTCGAAGGTCAAGGTATAATTGTTCTATGCACGCCTCCTTGGGTCACCCAACCCTTGGAAAGCATACAGCCTGTGAACGATTTCTGAGGCCAAAAATCTAAATGTTGTGCCTGATCGAGGTGACTTAGTTGCCAAAATATAGGTTTTATCTGCCTGAGGTGGCATTTGTGAGCTGCAATCGCACCTCAATCATATTTTGAACGGCTGTTGGTAAATATTTCTAGTACTTTTGGGATATTTCCCCTTCACCCCTTATTATAATTGATTGTTCATCCCTTCACTAGTATCTCTTCAAGTGGGTTTCAACCCCATTGTCAAGTGATTTTTTGGGGGTCCAACGTTATTTGAGAGGAAGGACATTACGTTAGATAGGACACGTGCATTCTTTTTTTATATTCCCCCACACGGAGTCATACAAAACAACCAAACTACCAGTTACATTGTTGTATTGTGTATGATTGTCACCATTTTATTACACACAATGTATTGATACATTGTTTTGGTAATTTGTAAAGAAATTATTCTATCATTTCTTCTCATTATCTACTTCACGTGTCCACACATAATCCATAATCATAGGGGAACCACAAAATCCTCATCCTTCTAAATATTTCAAAAACCTTCCCCCATTTTTGGGAGGTATTCCCCACTTGGCCAATACATCAGAACAACCTTCACATACAAAATTAAGTTCCATGGTCCTAGGATTAGCCTCGCTTGGATCTACATTTTTTGGGCAATACCCAAAACAACTCATGCTCTAGCCCTCCTCCACAAGGAGGCAAATCCCAACCTTCTTCACAAGGAACAAGCTCCCAACCATCCTCACAAGGAACATTTCACCAACCATCACATAAAATGGTTGTTACTCCCCCCTCCATTCCATACTTGGAATCTCTCAATATCCCAAATTTGACTAAAATAATGAATGATCCCATATTACATGACCCCACTTGGCCAAATATGCCCACTAAGTTACCTTCTGATATTCCAAAATTTGAAGGAAAGCCCAAAGAATACCCCACCAATAACAATATGTCTTTTCACATGTGACATTCTTCCAATATAATCATGGAATATTTCATTCACTTAGGTTTATTCCAAAGAACTCTCACTAGTCCCTCTGCTAAGTTGTATGTGAATGAGAAATCCGGGTCCCACTCAACCTTTGAGTCATTGGAAAAATCCTTTTTATCATTTTTCCAACTCCTAGTGCGTCACGACATTGGCTTGGAAATCCTATTAGAATTCAAAAAAACATCGTCCATCCATATACCTGATCACATCCATGAATGGCAAAGAAGAAGAAGTATTTTCAAAGAAAACACCACCACCAAACAATGACTAGATTGGTTCCTCATATCACTATTCCCCCTCCTCGCCAAGGATGTTGCCACTACTTTTCCCCGAATTGAAGATGAGGCCATAAGTAAGGCCCAATAGTTTGAATTAATATACGCTCAATCTGGGTGCATCTATACCATATTACAAGAAGATCCTCTCCCTTTACCATTTGGTCAAGATAAACCTGTAACATCACACATTTTTGATGGGTTGATTGGGTACATGGCCCATACTCACCCACATGCTCAATAAATACCCACGTTTGTGGCCAATACTTACCAACCACCATATGGGGGAACCACATACTACCCTACCCCACCACATCGACCGACATTGATGGAACCCCCCCTCCTATCATGGGACTACCAGTACTTTTCTCCCCCCGATAGACCGAGTACCCGTGCAATCGACAATACCCTTTCCATCCACAACTTATACTTATAACCCTATGGGAGGCACCTCCACTTCATACAACCAATACATACCTCCCCAAAGAAATTCTTACTATCCCTTCCCTGGTCCTCCCCAACCCATTGCACCAACACATGGTGAGAAATAGGCAGGGGTAAATTTTATCCAACCACATCCTATTCAACAAGTTCAAGATTTTGAACAATTGAATACAAAAAAATCCTCTCAGCCACCTAACAATAATCGGTGAAATGGGAAGAATAGAAACCAAAAACAAGGGGGAAACCTCCAATATCCAAATCCCCCAGCCGAGGGAAACCAAAACCAGGCTAACCAAAATCCCCAAGGGTGTAATAACAATGGAAAACCACTCCAAGGAAGGAACAATAACCTTCAAAGAAACTTCACATGTGATTTATGTGGCTAGTACAAACATTGCACCCATCATTGTCCCCAAATAAGTGATTTAAAGCTAATGAAGGAAGCTACAAATCCCCCATGCCCTCCTATCCTTGAAGGACCACCACAAGTAATTCCTAACTACATACCACCACACCAATTGGTGGTTTTGGAAAACTTGATCCCTCACCAATGGGTCATCAACAAACAACAAGACATAGCCCCTCGACCACAACAGACAGGGCAGTTCCCTCCTCCAGGCCAGCCACAACCTAATAATTCATCAGATCACAACATTCCCCTCACCACATAAGAGGATGTTCTCTTAGAAACTTAAAGTCATCAATATGGCATGCCTTCAGAATCTCCCCCCCCCACCACCACATCTGAGTCCCCCCAATTGTTTGCTACACAACCTTTAATGATTCCCCATCCCAACCCTAAAGTCACCACTAGCATTCCTCGTGTACCATTGCGCTGAAATGTGCACAACCCACATGGTCAAGTTTCTCACAACTACAACATTTTTTACGACCTTGCACAATCCCCCACTTCCATATCAGTACTTGAGGTTCTCCAGACATGTCCTTCTCAAAGGAAGGATTTTCTTTTACAATTGGGAGCATTTGACCCAGAAAACACCCGTATAATCACTTTTGAATTAGACAAAGTAGACCCACATCTTCCATCCCTATTTTCCTTCCAAATTACGGTCAAGATAAAAAACATCATTGTTCACCATTGCATCATTGATGGGGGGGCATCCACTTTCATCATGTCCAAACATGTATGGTAACAGTTTGGATCCCCTGAGTTAATCCCCTCAACCATCACCCTTATAGCTTATGATGTGATACCTTCCCAACCAGAAGGTATTTACCAAAATGTCCCTGTAGAATTGGGGGGGAAACCATCCTCATTGATATTGAAGTTATAGATGCCCAACTAGAGTACAACATCCTTTTTGGATGAAGCTACATGTATGCCATGCAAGCAGTAGAATCTTTTGTATTTCTCACCATGCTCTTCCCTCACATTGGGAAGATCATCACTATTGACCAATTAACCCATTATGAACCAAATCAGACAGGGCACATCAATAACTTACTTCCCCTTATCCATTTGAGTGCTAAACTTTTACCCATGGTAGATGTTGGACCAGGAATCTTTCATGACCCATCCTTAATTGGTTCATACTAAGGACACACACCTCCTATCCCATTTGCATATCAAGGATGTGTCATCTCCTTAGATGGAAGAGATATCCTCTATGATCTTCCTGAAGACAAATCATTGAACCCTATCCCTACGTCTACACCATAAAGTCTCCCAAATACCCTTATTTTATTCCCACCGGGAGTAACAACATACCAATTGTATGCTACCCTTACTTTACCTAATATGGTCATAGTTCTCTCTGTATGGTATCTTGAACCACTAGATATGGTATTGGGTTTATATCTCCCACCTCAACCTGAGGTCCAATTAACGCAATCAATGGCTCATCCACCCACTCACCCAACTGGTCACACAGTTGAGGGAAATACTACCATCACAAGAAGCACTAATTCTCACAATGGTGGCAATGTCGCCAACCAATGAGGCACATGGAAGAAGAAAGAACCCACTCTCCCTTCCCCACCATGCATCCCACCTCCATGCACACCATGCGCCATTGTTAGACACCTTACCAATCTTTGTTCCACCTTGCTATAGTTACAAAACCTCATTCCGAGCAACATAATTGCACCATTATTACCTACACCAATCATTACACTGGCTATCACCGAACCATTCTCTTCCAAACAAAATGATATGAGGACCAAACACACTTGTGCTATCTTCTCATATTATGCCCATTACACCACTTCCCGACTCTCCTCCAATTTCAAGAAACCCTAGCAGTAGTGCATCAAACCACATTGCCTACATCCTCCCAAACCATCTCCACTATATCAATGATTACTGACATTCATTATGTTTCTATGTCAGTAAACAAATGCATGAGATGCCCCTATGAATTATGTTACCAAATGGATCATTAAACATATCAGTTCCCACTCATCATTGAGGGACGTGCATGCCAGAGGGATTCCACCCCACCCATTTCACCACAAATACAAACCACGATGGACCAGGCTGTGAACAATCCCCCTCCCAGCACTCATAACATACCCCATCCAAGGCCTAACCTCCTTACTTTGACCCCACTATC
The DNA here is from genome assembly GCA_009831015.1 of Picea engelmannii. Lineage (NCBI taxonomy): Eukaryota > Viridiplantae > Streptophyta > Pinopsida > Pinales > Pinaceae > Picea > Picea engelmannii. The sequence continues at coordinate 2,391,190 of ML777689.1, read as the reverse complement.
CATCCCCATTTCACCACGATGAATGGACTTCCCACCAAACGCCCCAAACTCCCTTGTAAAACATTTTTACGAGATTCCCCCTCCCCCATGCCATCCTACATCCAACTCATATATGGATATTTAGTTCATGATGTCTAGTGAAGATTCTCATTTCCCCCCATTATTCCATCCACCTTGGATTTGAATGATGATATCCAATCCTCAACCCAACCTTTGTCCATAAGTGCCTCGCCCATTCTTCCCATGAATCTCAACACCTCGATCTCACTTGTTACATACTCCTTCTACTCCTTCATATTTCATTCCGATGAAGAAATTATGGAAGTTCTATGTGCACTAGATTACCCATGGGATTCCTTTCACCACCAATCCTTTTTTATGGATCACAACACCTTGTATCCACCCTTAGAAGCTACTTTTTTTTCCATTGAAGCTAAGGATTTCATTCCCCCTAGCCATGTGGACTGGTTCAATAATCATATACATGCACCTGACACTTCTGAAGAAGGAAATATGGAAAATATATCCCCCATGATTAAAATTGACATCTCTGTCAAACCTAATGTCATCGAATAAATCACAATTGGTGTTGCATGCTCTCCCGACAAAATCATAGCATATAAGGCCCATTTTCGGGAATTTTGGGACATCTTCTCCTGGTCTTATGCAGAGATTCTTGGATTAGACCCGGCCATTCTAGAACATTGCATCAACACATGGACTAATATTTCCCCCGTCCACCAAAAGAAGCGATCACTTCACCCTACCAAAGCCCTGGCCATCGAAGACAAAATTGATAAATTGTGCATCGTTGGCTTCATCTACTCGATGGCCTACACATCATGGGTTTCAAACCCAGTTCATGTTAACAAAAACCAAGGTACTATTGGGGTATGCATTGATTTTCATGACCTCAATCAAGATTGTCCCAGAGACAACTTTCTTACCCCATTCATGGACCAAGTGATCAATGAGTGTGCCGGTCACGAATTCCTTTCACTCATGGATGAATTTTCTGGCTATAACCAAATTTAAATATGCCATGCGGATCGGTACAAAACCACCTTCACAACCCCCTGGTGCACATTTTCATATCGATTCATACCCTTTAGACTCAAAAATGTTGGAGATAGCTTCCAACGCAGCATGAAATATGCCTTTCATGATATGGCTTACATTATTCTTGCATATTTGGACAATCTCACCGCTTGTTCCAAAACATGCTTACAACACATCGAGGATTTACGGATAAAATTTGAATTTTGTCGAAGATAAAATATTTGATTGAACCCGATTCAATATGTCTTTTGCATCACCGCATGCCTCCTATTGGGATTCATCTTCTCCCAACAAGGTATCATCATTGACCCTCTCAAGTTCCAAGCCATTAACGAGATTCCTCCTCCCAAGAACCTATGTCAATTGCAAAGCCTCCAAGGCAAAGCCAATTTCCTATGACGTTTTGTCAACAACTATGCCATTCGTTCCCATGGCTTCTTATGCTTACTCTAACGTGACATTCCATTCCAATGGGACCAACATTCCCAAGTTGCATTCGACTCTCTCAAAGAAGCACTCAACAAGTCACCACTAATTAGTTCCCCCAGGCTATAATAAGGATTATATCCTGTACTTTTATTCCTATGAAGTCTCGGTTGTCAGAGTAATTTCTCAAGTAGGAAATGACGATATTCCGCATGGGGATTAAAAAACTTAGTCAATGACAATATTCCACACCGAGATTCCGCAAAAAAAGTACTCCACTCTTAGAAAAATTTGGGTTAAATTCACAAACATAGGTTAAGTATGACTATGAATGTTTCAACCTAAAGATTTGTAAAACTTTATACAATATTCCACATTGAGAAAACCTTTATCAATCAATAAATAAAAATACACATTCAACACTTTGATTCACCAAGTCCGTAGCATTTCCGACCCAATCCACCTTGAGTAAGAAAATTTTCACCTTAAGTGTGTTCTTTGCAAGAAGGGAAATTCTCATCGCCAAATTAATAAAGCTTTTTAAGATCCTCCGGTCTTATAATTCATGAAATCCTTTCAAATTGATTAAGGATAAAAAAATTGACTCGCTTTATATAAAGGTATTTTTGAAACACATATTTAGGAGTATTTTTTGTATTACTCAATTTCAAATTGATTGCTTCATCTTAAATTGTTTTAAAATATATATGGATGATATTAATCAATATTATAGATTTATTTTAATTTTATGTTATATGAATACAAAATATGGTTGATTAGGAAAATCACAAGCAGGGAGATCATTTTTTTTTAAAGTGATAGAGAATGTAGACAAGTATCCTCATGTTTACTAAGTGAGATATATGGATTATTGTTCAGTTTTGTATGATGGTTCAATGAGAGTGTTAGTCAGACTTGAATTTTTGCTAAAGTTGTTATGTAGGAAATTGTTGTGAAGGTCAAGCCTTGATGCTCTGGGTCTTGAATGTCAGTGGTTGAATTTGTTAATGCCAATTGTTGGGATCTATGTATAGTTAATTCCTTGGCAATTTTAAGGGGGATTTGTTTCTTGATACCCCTTGTAATGGGGGGCACTAAAATGTAATTTGCTTGGGTCTGGTCCCCTGGAGGCCCAATGTACGTACAAATGCCAAGACAACATATGATGGCAACTTTGGAGGTCCTCATCCATGTGTGTATGCAACATGGATGACCACATGTGGACCAAATAAAGTGCTCCATTGACCAACCCTATTTGGACCTACAAATTGAAATACAACATAAGTCTTTGAMCAACACATATTAGTATMTRGTTTTCTAATTGATGGTCGTCATGTTGTTTTGGAGCCACACGATCTATGGATTTAGTGAAGTTGCATGTAATGAGCATATGTAAGGATTTGAGCATGATCTTGTTGTGATTTAAACAAAGCACATTTATTTGGCTAGGTGGATATATGTGTCAAAGCTTTCATGTTCCGATTCCATGGAGGGTAAGTTTTTAGTCGTACAATACAAGAGCTCTCAATCCTATATTGTTGTCATTGCATTACAAATATTTGTTAGCATCTATTAGAAGCAGACCTACGTGGCATCTTCTCTATATTGGTAGAAAATCAAAGGTTGGAATGGACCTCTTTTCAAATTAAAAATTCAATGAGATTAAAACTATCACCTCATTTTTTTAAAAACATAGCTAAGATTATGTTTTCCTCCATAAAAGTGGATACATTTATTAAATTCAATTACCCATGGGTATTCATTTAAAATATGATGAACTAAACCATGGGAACCACATTGGGCTATAAGTGCTTACTATGACTTCTTTTCAATGAATACTTTTCTATATGCACACTTATTAATGGAAACGAGCCAAATGTTTTGTCACGGTAAAGCCTTCATTAGAGGTTGTAGATGAATATTTTGTTTTCAGTACACACAAGCACACACACATGCCTCATCCCAACATAGAAATTAAATTATAACATATATGCTTCCCCATTATAAGGGAGAAGAACCACATCGAACTCTCTCATTCATGTGTTTCTGCTATACAATCCCACTTCCTTTAGGAAAACATAATCTTTGTTTTTTGTCTGTTGAATGGTTTTAACAAATTTTGTTGACAAGCGTACAATTTGATAATTTGGGTTACATGATTTGTAAATTGTCGTAGATATTCCAATGGAAGATTTCATCACAATACATCTTATAATGTTTTACAATCTCTTATTATATACTGTTTTATCTGATATTCTCATATTTAATATTACCATCTTAGCACACAAAATATTGAAATAAACTAAAAGTGAAATGAAATAAGCTAACAAAATAACACACCATCCACACAATGGACACAAAATGTACCCTAAGAAAACCCAGTACCAAAAAAACCTAGCTAGAAGGTGAGGCGTGTGCCTTCCTCTTTTCTTCTTAGTTATGAAATGAAAATACAAAGAAAGTGCACTCACGATGGAGTTTCCATGGACACTGTGGTTAGTATGGTTGCTACTGAATCTTCTAATTCCTTTATTCATATTCAATACCCACTCCAAGATGCTTTACTCAACTATGGAAAAATGAACAATACTAGAAGAATGGTACCCTTTCATATCCTAGCGATCTAATATTTAACATGGCATGATATCCTTATAGGTTTAGGTTTAATATTTTTGCATGTCTCAATTCCCAATCAAGGTTCGGGTTTTGGACCTTTATAATATTTGTTAAAGTCCACACACATGAATAGCTCCACATGTGTGAGTAATGGGAGCCGACGTGGCATATACTTGGTATCATAGTGGTCAACAGGATAGGTCAACCTGCAAGAGACATAAATTCTTCACACAAACTCTTATTGAGGTGATATTTGCATTGTTGGAAAGCTCTCAATGTGTAGAATAGTGTTGAGAGGATGTTATATTTATTTGCAAATATTTGACCCTAAAATGGCCATTCAAGACCTCAAACATGATTCAAAATTTTTTGGACCGCAAATCACAAAATTGGGACCTACCCCGAGAATGGTCTCCACAATCCCACCACTCCTATTTTCCACCCAAAAAGTACCAAAAAAATAGAAATTTGTATACTGATCCATTTTGAACCATTATAGTTTTCTGATGCAATCTCCACCTCCATGACACGCACTAAGCTTGATAATTAATGATGTTATAATTTCCCAGTATGTAATGTGTAATTATTTTCTTTCCACCATAACACCACTCATTATAATTGCTAAATAAGTTTTCATTAAAGGAAATCATTTATAGTTTAATGGTTTCATAAGTTGCCTCTATATGAGGAAATGATCAATAATTTCTCATCAATTTCTTCAATGGAAAAAGTTATTTATTTTTAGGTGGTTCGGTGAATAGAAAACTAAATAATGGTATTCAAATTGGGTTTATGAATAATGTTTTCTTATTATTTTGAATATCTGACATTGTCCTTAGATGCCTCATGTTATGATCAAATTTCTTATTTTGTGCAATATATTGACTGCGGTGTAAATAAAAAATGTGTTATATTTTCTTTATTTCTTTGCATTTTAGTGAGAGATTATGGAGACCTCACAATAGTGTAAAACTACCCAAGTTTCTATTTCAAGGTTTTATGAATCTTAAAATTTGGACTTACTTAGATTTCATGTTATTTTACCTTTTCATGTTGTTTTCTTATAGCCCCAAGGGCATGTGCAAGCTAATGGTGGTCTCTCATGGTGTGTTAGTGGGAATGCAAACATGGAAAAATAGAAATTTGTTAACTTGGAGGGATGATTCAAGGTACTTTTATAATGAATTTGAATATGGTGTAAAAAAAATGAAATGTAGGAAATTAAATTAGCTTTCTGAATATATAATTATTATTTATATAAAGTGTAAATAACTATGTGAAATTTGACTTTTTTCTAACAGTCACAAGTTATTTTTCAAGAAAAATATAAGGTATATATGTCTCTTTTAGTGTCATTGTTGAGTACCTTAACAATGGAATTTCCTTAAAAAAATTTGTATACTTGTAGAGAACTCACTGTTCTAGTGCGGTGTATTTTTTCAAAAATTATAATATTAATTTTATATATCTTTTTAATTATGAAATTCAATATGTCCTTGAAATTACAATGCCTTTCGTTAGTGAAGTCTTTGAGTGTCTTAACATTATCATTTTTTTTTTCAAATTGTAGATCTTGGTCTCTTCTAGTGCAGCATATAACTTATTTTAAAAATGGTTAAGTTGATAAAAGGTTATGGAAGAAATAAAATAGGTGTGTATTTTAGGATTATGATATATGTCAAAACAAAAATAGATTAAAAATAGTAAGCAATATATATATATATATATATATATATATATATATATATTTATATTTATATATTTGGAATCTACATGGATGAATTGATATGCATCTTTAGTTTCATCGAAAACAGATTTGTGTAGCCTATAGAAAAATAACATCAAAAATAGAGATATTGTGAGTTATTCATAAAAATGGATGTTTTTATGTATTCATAGACCAACCCACTAGGTTTGTCATCCCGAACCTAAATCTGAGGAAACCAACTCACCAAACACGTACACTAGAGTTGTTATTCCCACCCCCCAAAAATGAAATGGGACTAACATGCACACGCTCCTAAGAATGCACACATGCTCTAGGAACACATGCATTCTCTTATGCCTAAGTTTTAATCTCTCTTTATCTTCCCCCCTTGATATAAAATGGATCCAAACCAAGAATGGATAAGACTCAGTTACTACAATACAACATGACAATTAACTAAGGTTATGCAAGTTATGTAAAACAATGCAAATGTAAGTTGAATAAGACAAAAGATGTGAGAGAAAAGTTTAAAATGTAATTAAATGATAAGAAAATGAATAGAAGAGAAGTCTAAGGAATGGGAAGTGAAGAGCCATGATCGTTGGCCTTCCCTTACCCCCTATCTCTCCCCATTTCTTCACTCACTCTCATTCTCAAATGGTATTTTGTCCAAGGAGGAGAGGAACAAATAACATTGTGCCATATGTTGTTGAAAGGAGAATATTGAGCCCCATTCAAAACTGTTTTTCCCATTTGGGTTCTAGGGTAAAATCCATGTCTCAATGAGTTGTTTTTCCTCTGTGTGTCGAGTAGTTTACTCGTTCAATTATCCATTGTGGTTTATTTTAGTTTTTTGGTTATCCTTTAGTGAATTCTTTGTATATTATTTGAGTGGATGAGGAGTTAATTGCTGCATATTATTTTTATTAGTACGTGAGAGTTATTTTTAAAAAGAATATTGGTTTAATGATGATTACCCATTTCAACAGTTAGCTAATATCTATCATTAAATGACTGATCAAGGGTAAATCCATGGTCCTCCTTCTGGAGTTGTTGAAAAACTTACTAAAACCATATTTCTCTTTCATGGGATTCATTCTCTCCCTAATCCATTAACACAAATTATCCAACAACCCTAATTCCTTAATTGAAATTAGAAAACCGTCGAAGAAAACCATGTGACGAAAAAAACCACCATTTTTTTTTTCATGGGTTTTTCCCCCTTTGCAACCCCCCCGTGACCCCCCTGCATGCTCGATGCAATGCAAAGACCTCCTAGGCACGGACTAATTGGCGCACACGGACTATGGGTCACGGACTATGAGTACGGACAACTGGGCATGGACTCTAGTATAGACCATTTCATACATCAAACTACCAACCTCACTAGAATACAAAACACGCGACATGTCCTCTTCATCTTCATGTGTCTTGGGACATTGATCTGCAGATAAATTTACATCTACAGGAATAAGGACTCTGACCGATTTACATTCCTTCATATTAAAACTCTGCAATATTGTATTGACATATTTCCTCTGATTTAACCAGAGTTTCCTATTTGTCCAGTATCTTTTAATTTCCATGCCAAAAATGAAATTTGTAGCATCAAGATCCTTCATGTCAAATTTAGAGGACAATTGAGTTTTCAAATCCTAGATAATCTCCTTGTCATTTCCTATCAGCAACATATCATCCACATAAAATACCAAATAAATAATACAATCACTGATTAATTTGAAATACACACAGTGATAAACTTTTCTTTTTGTGAATCCAAGTCCCAAATTAGAAGCCATTCTTTGATGTAAAGAGATGTAATGGTGTACTTTGCATCACTTTTAATGGATCGGTTCATCTTTTGAAGTGGATATAGAGATGTATCTCAGAGGGTGAACTTGACTATTAATTTGTTGAGTATTGTATATGATTATATATGTTTTATTCTCAATTTCAGTTCTTTAAAATGTTGATTTTTATTTATTAATCCAACTTTTGAACAAATTTGCGAAAATTTTGAAAGTCTTTATATAAGAATTCAAATTAGTGTAATGAATCAATTTAACACTAATTTTGGGTCATTAAAGGTGACATCAGATTTACAATTTATCAGAACAATGTTGAAAGAGGTTTCAATTGAATTAATATTTGGTTGAAGAGACATGAGGTCATGAAGTTGGAATCCCCGAAGAATGGATAAGAAGCCCTAAATGGTTACAAGTCATTAACTAAAGGATAAAGTGGTTATAACAATCAATTTCTAAAGTAAGAAAAGAGGTTACTTATCAAAATTATAAATACACCTCAAGGAGTCTTTCATAAGTACATTCACACACATTCTATTGAATATCTCTATGTGAATAAATGATATGGTTTATATTTTCATAGAAAATTTGAGGTACTAAATTTTGTGCTAGTGAAGGAAAGTGAAGGAACAAGTATGAAAAACTATCTTTCTGAGGTTATTCACGGGTCGCAGTAGAGAAAGGCGCAGACATCCATGGGTCACAGTGGAGAAAAGTGCGAACATCCATGGGTTTACAATTTATAGGTTGTGGATCTGAGAAAAGGTCTTGAAGGATGATGCTTGGTTCAGGTTGTAGCAAGGTATTATGGCACAACATTTTTTTTATAGGAACTGATATGGTATGCTTCAGGTCTCATGAGAAAAGGTATGTTTTACATGTGTTTTTTTGAGGCTTGTTTCATGGATGGGATGACACATATTTAAGGCATGTCTTGGAACCCTTGTGGTACATGGTACATGGTTGCACATGGTTGAGGTAATATTGATACATGCTTGAGACATATTCTTGGTACTTGGTTCATGGATGTTATGGTTTATTGTTAGAGGCACATCTTTATATTGGCATATGTATGATGCACATTCCTTGGTGCTTGGTTCAGGCACATCATTGATGATATGGTACATGGTTCGATCCATGTGAGAGTACACATGTTGGTACACAGTTGATGCATGGTTGATGATCATTTATAGGTTGATCTGGCAATGAAAATGAAAGGTTGATGAGATAGTGACATTGGTAGTTACAAGTTGATGTGATAGTGACAGATTGGATGACAGGTTGATTGTAGGTTGATTATCAAAGGTAATGACAGTATCAGTGGTAGTGACCATTTTTTCTACACTTATATTTCAGGGAGGAAGGATGTGGAAAGGAAAGAGGGTCATAGCCTCCTTTGTGTTGGAGTTGGAGAACTCAAGGAGTTGGAGCTTCCTTCATGTTGGTGCCTATAAATCAGGGGGTTGTGGCCTCCTTCTAGTTGGTGTTGGAGAAATCATGGATTTAGTGATTTACTCAGGTTGGTGCCTATAAATTAGAGGGTTAGTTCTTTCTTCCAGTTGGTTCTGGAGAATTTGTAGGTTGATTCTTCCTATGAATGTAATATTTTACATATAAAAAAGCATTCAATGGTTTTCTCCCATTTGGGTTTCCACGTAAATTTTGGTGTACTATGTATGTGTGGTTATTTGTTATGTTTTGTTGATTGATACTTCTCATGATATATTGATGACATATTGTCGATAAAGTTAATGATAAAAGTGGTAAAATATTTAATAATAATGATTCACTCCCCCTCTCAGTATTCCAACAATTGGTATCAGATCATGTCCTTCATAAAGTAGTTTAATCATTGTAAGGAAGATCATGGAGTATGCTAATATTGGGGTACCACAGTTTAATGGATATAACTATTCCTTCTGGAGTATATGGATGAAAACATATGTACATGCATAGGGATTTGATGTCTGGAAATCAATAGTAGATGGATACAAAACACCTACCACTCCTCCAACAGATAGAGATGGAAAGAAACTCGGAGAAAGAAATTCAAGGGACAAAAATGTTATTTTGAATGGTCTTGATGAATCAGTATTTAACAAATTAATGCATTATTACTCTGCAAAGGATATTTGGGACAAAATTCAAAATATTTATGAAGGATATGCTAAAGTAAAAGGGGCCAAGCTTCAAACCTATAGAGGCAATTTTGAACAATTAAATATGAAGGAAGATGAAGATATTGCATCTTATTTTTTACGAGTTGATGAAATAGTAAATTCCATCAAAGGATTGGGATAAGAAATAAAATAATCAGTAATTTTTCAAAAGGTATTGAGATCTCTTTTTCAATGAGATTTGATCCCAAAATTTCATCCCTAGAAGAAAGAGAATATCTTGCCATGTTAAGCATGGATGAACTACATGGAATTTTCACATCTTATGAGATGAGAAAAAAACAATATAATCCACCCAGAAAGGAAGCAACCTTCAAAGCATCCAATAATACAAAGAAGAAAAAACAATATCCAAAACAAAAGCCGAAGTCAGACTGTAGTTGCAGTGATGATTTAGATGAATATGAAGAGATGGCCAACTTCGTAAGGAAGTTAAAGACATGAACTAGCAAGTACAAAGGTAAGTTTCCTTTAAAAAATTTTAATTGTGGTAAAATTTGGCATATTGTTTATGAATGTCCATATGCTAAGAACAAAGAGAGTGATGATGAATAAATTCTGAAGAAATAAAATAAATATAAAAATGGAGACAAGAGAAGAAACAAGAAGAGTTTTTTCAAGAAACATCTCTACTCAAAGGAGGATAGTTCATCATCAGATGAGTATGATGATGGTCACTGTGACTCATAAAATGTACATTTTACAGATTTTTAAAATAATGAACAAGAAGGTGAGGTAGATCTTGAAGAAGAACTAATTAACACTTTAAGAAAATTAAATAAAGAGAGGAAAAAAAATAAATCACTCTAGGAAGAATCACTCAAGCTGAAATAAAGCTCTCAAAGTTCTGAAGAATATCAACATATGACTTTGAAATTAAAATTCAAAGTCGAATAATCCAAAAGGATTGAATAAATAATCATAATCCAGCTGGAAGTAAAGGAAAAAGTGAATAAAATATTAGAAACATAAATCGTTTCTCTAAAGAAGGAAATTCAGAAAAGAGATATGCAGCATAAAAAAACCAAAATACTAGATTAAATCATTAGCTCTCAAAGGTATTATCATGAAAGGTATGGAATAGGATACAACAAAACACATACAGAGAAGGGTTCAATCTCTTTGACTGAAGAAGGGGAAGCAGAACAAAGGAATTATGCATAAGTCACCGAAGGATTTACTAAGAAGGAAGCATATAAGCCATCTCACAAGAATGACCGGGAAGAATATTACAAAAGGATGGAACCGTCTAGAAGACTTAGGTTTTAGTGTCAACAACCACCCATGGAAATAAATAAAGAAGAAAACTATAGAGGAACAACACCATTCATAACATCTCCCATGTATCAAACTATATTTCTTGGTTCATTTATTCTTGTAATAATTTTGGGAAAAAATCTATAAATTGCAAAGATCATGCAAAGAAAAGAAGCAACTATGAAGGTCACCTTAGAATTAATCAACTCAGGAAGCCTCATGAAGCATACAACATAAAGTATAATAGTTTTTGCTCATTAAATGATGAAGTTAAATGTTATAAATGCAACAATTTTGGACACTTGTCCAAATATTGTAGATTGACAGATACTCAAAAGAAACCAAAGAAGGAATTCAACAATCATCAAAAGAATACATCAAGAATTTAGATAAAGAAGCAGGATAACCTAAATGTTGAATAATTTTTTCTAGCACTAGAGGAACTAAGCCGAATAAATGTTTGGTATGTTGATAGTGGTTGCTTAAAACATATGATAGGTGACAAGAATAGATTTATATCTCTGAATAAATAAATGGATGGATCAGTTTCATTTGGTAATGATGACTCAGCCATAATTATAGGAAAGGTAACAGTCAAGCTTGGAAGTTAGAATGCCAAGGAGGAAAATGTTCTACTTATTGAAGATATGAAGCATAATTTACTAGTGTGAGTCAGATGTGTGATCAAGGACATAGAGTTATATTTGACTTAGAGAAGTGTGAGATAAGAAAAGAAGGATTAGTAAAATTGGTGGCTGCAACAGTAAGGACTCCAAGAAATCTATACATCTTAAATTATATTGGAAAGGAAAAGTATTTCTTGGGAAAAGAAAATGAAATCTCTCTTTGGAACAAAAGAATGGGACACATAAAATTGGACAATTTGGTCAAAATTAGAAGAAAGGAAGAAATAAGAGACATGCCTGAACTTTCAAAACCATACAATACTGTGTGAAAGCATTTCCTACAAGGAAAGAAGATAAGAACTGAATTCAAATCAAAGGAATACTCTACGACAAAGCCATTGGAAACTGTGCATATTGATCTATGTGTACCAACAAGAACAAAAGGACTGAATGGAGAACAATACTTCATGCTACTTGCTTATGATTATACACAAATGGTTTCAGTGTGTCTTCTCAAGAACAAAACATAGGCATTAAAAAATTTCAAAATGTACAAAGATATGGTTGAAAATGAAATGGATTCAAGAATTAAGTAGATCAAACAATGGAGGAGAATTCACATTAAAAGAATTCATGAACTTCTGTGAAAAGCATGGAATAAAGAGGTAGTTTTTCAGCTGATAGGACACCTCAGAAAAATGGAGTCATTGAAAGGAAGCAAAATTGTAACAGAGATGGCCAAAATCATATTTAAAGACTCAAAGTTGACAAATATATTTTGGGCAAAAATAGTGCACACAACAATTCATATCTTGAACATAGGGATGCTCATAAGTAACAGTGACAAAAATCCATATGAACTATGGAAGGGAATACCAACAACTGCCAAGTATTTAAAAGTATTTGGAAGAAAATGCTACATAAAGAGATAAGATGACAAAGTTGGAAAATTCGATTCTTGAGTTGATGAAGGAATATTGGTCAAATATTTAAGAATAATCAAGGAATACAAATGTTACAATATAAGACTCAACAAGATAGTGGAAAGAATAAATGTAAAGATCGATGAAGCAAGTGTACCAAAAATAAAAGAAGAAAGGAAATATCCAAATGAATAGGAAAGAGAAGAGGAATTAAAACAAGAAGAGGTAGAAGAAGAAGAACAATAAAAATAATAGGAATAAAAAAAACAAGAATAAGAACAAGAATAAAATGACCAACACGACTTTGTGATTCCCTCCAAGATATACAAGTCAAGTATGATGAAACTATTTCAGTATTCTGTGACAGTAGTAGTGCTATCAGTATCTCCAAGAATCTAGTAATGCATTCCAAGACTAAACATATTCCGATAAAGTTTCATTTTGTGCAAGAACAAGTTACAGAGAAGAACATCAAGGTAGAGTATATTTGGACAAAGGAACATATTGTATATATTTTCACTAAACCTATTCCAAGAGAGACATTTGAGTATCTTCGACAGAAACTTGGAATAGTTTCATCCCTATAGTGATCTACTCTTAAAATGAATTATTTATATATATATATATATATATCAGTGAATTACAAGAGGAAGCACCAATGGACAAATTGCACCAAAAGAGAGAAATAACAGAGGCATGTTGTCTTGGGGAGTTACCCTTTTTCCATTGATTTCAAAGGGGGAGAAAATATAGAAGCATGCATACAGGGGGAGTATTGGTCACCAGGAAGAGAGGGGAAGCATGAGTGTTTCCATCAATTCTAAAGGGGGAGATCATTGGACAGTTGGTTGTCATTGATGTTGTTGGATATTTGGTTGTCATTGATGTCAAAAAATATGATAGGTTTATTTGGATAAGTCTCCAAAGTGGTCCCCTTATGGCATATCTCTAATCATTTCATAGGGTTAGTGGGTTAGGGTTTTGGTAATTGTTGTAATGGGTAACTAACCCATTTTTGTAATATAAATATATGTGGTAAGATAGCGGGTAAGGAGGTTAATTGAGTTTTTAGCATATATGATCACGAGGATGATCTGAGAGCTAGTTTGTGGGATGGAGAAAGAGAGTTTTTTAGACATAACACTGTAATCAAGGCTAAGGTCGAAAGCTATGGAGCTTAGTGCGATCTTTTTAGCCTCAATTGTAATGTGCATAGCTCTATAACCTTGATATAGAATAATAAAAGAGCCAAGAAAGACATATATTTTTGGATGTAGCCCATGGGGAATGTTAATGCCACTTATTACTATTTTTTTCTTATGAATGGATTAATATGTAAGTAGGAAAATGCAATGCACAATAGAATAGTCAAGATATTTACTACAGAATAAATCTAGAATGAATGTAACTAATTCTTGAATGATATGTATGGATATTATAGTGTGTTAGAATAATATATGTGATGTATGTTGAGGTAGAAAGAATTTTTCTCATCCCTACAATAGTCTCCCTTCCAAGGTTGCAAACATCTGGGTGTCACAGTCACCCATAAGCCATCTCGGGTGACACTACATTGTGCACTATGTGTGCAGTGTTTCTTTCTGGTCTCCATAAGGGCCAATAGTTTGCAAGGTTTTGTTGGAAACCTAAAGTAGAACTTGTGTAAGCCCAGAAACCTCCAAAAAATGGTTATGTTTCTGGCTGGAACCCAGAAGAAAATATTGGAAGGGACTTGTTGAGAAGAACATTGATTAGAAGGGGATGTTCAGACCATGAAACCGAACTAAGCATGATATTGAATGATGGATAAGAAAAAAAGAGCTCGAGTTTGAACAGAAAGACAATAGAAACCCTATGTATAAACTCCGCCAATATTTGGAGAGGTATGTATTGACTGATCTTCATGAGTCATTTTTCTGTGAATTTCCACATTTTTTGTAGGAGTGGATACTGATATTAAAATACAATCACCCAACTAACCAGATAATACCAGTAGAATGGACTACTGAAAATGTCACGCATCTACAATGAGTCAGCAACAAATTCATGTACGCAGTCAATTTCTGCCTAGACAACATCATTATAGGATTCACCACTAAATTTCTAGTCAATATTGAAAAATCATACACTGCTACAGAGAACGCGTTTTTGAAGGGTCCAAGAGGAAGGTATATTAGATCACTTTATGCATTAATCAATATTTTTCTTCATGATAAAGGTGTGATGAAAATTGAGTCTGACAGCTAAATAACTCTGTGTGCATGGGGAGACTAGGGGAAACACTAGGGACAATCTGAGACATTGAGAAGGATCTAGATAGAGGTAAGAAGAAGGAATTAATGGACCCCATTATGATGGATGAATAATAGATCAAGGAAATAATGGACAAAGCGGTAACAACAGGCAGTGGAAGACCCTACCAATATAATATTAATAGGAAAAAGAGGGAAGTAGCTGAGTGGGAAGGCTTATAAAGTGATGAAGAAGAGGTAGAGTATCTCTATGTGATGGGGCATATTGAGGAAATCCTTCTCACCACAAATGATAGAAAAACTAGAGGTCAAGGGTTTGGCGTAGAAGAAGGATCTACATTCCATATTAGAATTACTGTAGAACCCATAACCACATGTGTGTCTAAGACATTTGAAAAGAAAGAATCATTTAGACAACTAGTAATTAGTTGCAGAAGGATTCTAGTAGTACAAGGGACCAATGAAAATTCAAGTGGAAGTATGAGTTCAACTAGTATTAGTTAGTTATCTCCACCCCACAGAGGAGGTAGTACAACAAAGTTTACAATGGTAGGAGCATATCTGACCATTCGTCTACCATAATTTCATGGAGAAGGGTTGGAGGACCTAGAGAAACATATATTTATTTGTGAAAATGTTTGGGAAGCTAAACAGAGCATGGATGAAGACACAAAAGTGGTTGAACTTGCAATTAAATTCAGAAACTGTGCACTGGACTGGTTTATGAGCCTCGCAGTGAACAGTCCACAAGGAACACCTACAACTATCATGGAGGTAAAGAAGGCACTAATCAATGAATTCCAATGACCAAGTTTAGAACATCAATATATGAATGAGATTATAGAAATCAAACAGAAGCCAGGAGACTCGATTTGGGAAATTGACCAGAAGTTCAAGTGATTGAAAGGTAAGTTGAAATATCATATAACAAATATGAAACATAGGAAAATATTCATTAATTCATTATTTCCACATTTTAAATACCCATTGAGGTAACATAAGTTCCAGACTGAGGCCGAGGCTCTGCAAGAAGCCTTACAAATGGAAGAGAATCAATATAAACATACAGATACAACTATAGAAGAGATGAGAGAGGATCTAAATAATATGACATCTAATTTGAATCAAAAAAAAGGAAAGGAGAAGAGGGAATCTATCTGGTGCAACTTATGTAGAATAGAACGACACCACAAAAATGAGTGCCCAACATTTGCGCAATATTTGGGAGTAGGATTGCCAAATCCCTTACCCACAAGAGGATTATGGTGTCAAATATGTAAGACACCTAGACAAGATCCCTATCATTTTCCAATGATGAAAAATACAAAATAGTTCCTAAGAGTAAATTATGCAATTTCTGCACGTCTGTAGGACATGAGGATAAGGATTATCAAACCTTGGAAATGATGGAGGAAAGGACCTCAGATGATTATAGGATGCAATTTTAACTAATGATGGGACAACCTGTGCAGTAGTATAATAATGTACAACAATTTACAATGCCACCTCAATATAATCAAGTTCCATAATATAATACACCATGTGCAGACAATCAAGGCAACAAAGGAGGATTCAGAGGAGGAGGACGTGGAAGAGGAGGATTTGGAAGAGGTAGAGGACTAGTAGCCTGTCAAAATTGCCAGAAACCTAGACATTATGCAAGAGATTTTCCATATCCCCCAACAACATGCATGTATTGTCGTGCAATAGATCATACTACAGAATATTGTCCTATACTTTTGACAAAATAATAGGAAAAAGGGAATAAAAAAAACCAAAATGTTCAATGGATTGTTGCAGAAGCTAGGAATGCTGGGAAAAATATTAATGTAGTTATTCGAGGTGGAAACAAAATAGGAGAAGACACATTCAATCAGAATCAAAACCAACACCATTAGGTTAGAAAGAATACAACACCACAATAAAATTTTGATGCTTGAAAGGAAAAGGAAAAATTCAAGCAGGCCGAACAAGAAATTTTGCAGGAGAATATTGCTTCTACTTCAAATGCACATCTAGGATATGATGAGATAGTATATGATATGCCTCATCCATTTGATCACACTAACAAAGATCAACCAACAGAAAAGGTAAGTAATCTAAGACACTTTCTATTTTCTTGTTTGAAGTTATTGAATGATCAAACATATATACAAGTATTACAAAGTTTGTCAAAAAAATGCAATTCTGGAAAAGAAGATAAAACTAGAACAAAAGACAGTCCATCATGTCCATAAGAATACCAGAACAAAGAGAGAGTTTATATTGAATGCAAATATAGGATACTTTAGCATGGGTGACATTATATTAGATTTGGGATTTGAGGTAAATGTTCTCCCTAAGAAAACACGAGATTGCATGGGGGAACTTACATTGGGCTATTCACCTATTCAGTTGAAACTAGCAAACCAACATGGAGTAATACCAATTGGTTGATTTAAAGGCATACCAGTGGATTTATATGGTGTGCACACTATGGAATAGTTTGAGGTAACTGATATAGTGGATAATACTACACTTTATCTAGAATTGTTGGGACTGGATTGGGAATTTGACAATCAATCCATTATCAACTTGAAGACTCAGAAAATGATTTTTGAATCAGGAGATTATAAATTCATAGCACCATTAGACCCTTCAAAAGGTGGAATATATGTTGAACCAGCGATAAAGAAATTTATCACAGAGGATAGAAAACATTTTTATAGAACTACTGCGCACAAGGAAGATTACATTAACCCAACAGTAGATGAAATGCTTAGTTGGAGAAGCATCAGTTCTTGTGCTTCAAATTCTGACATAGGGCTAGAGATTTGGAAATAGTGCTTACATGAGATATCTACCAGAATATATGCAAGAATGGCATGCACACTAAGATGGATTGGCTTAGAGGTAAGAGAACCTCCATGTTTTCATGGTCAAAATGATTTGGAAGAATTCTCAACAAATTTTGAGTTAGAAGTCCTGGAAATTCAAAGGTTATTTTTATGTATTTCCTTGAAAACAACACCTACACATTGGTAGGGTACTCACAAACAAAATATCCATGATTTGTATCAATGCAAAAGATTACTACGCATCAGATTTGGTGGAGAACAGGAGAATAAATATATGCAAAAATATGATGGAAGAGGACATCCAAGAGAACACATAGACATATGCATAACCCAATGGATATGGGTACCATAAAATGAATTTCCCCATAACTTAATCCATACATTAGAATTCATACCAATAAATTGGTATCTAGAATTGGAACTGCGTAGAGGAACTGTAAATTGGGAAGATTTACAATAGAAATTTGTAATCACGTTTTCATTTGAACATGAGAATCCAATGATTGAGGTAGAACTGTAGTTTAGAATTTTATTTTTTTTGAAGAACCTCAAGTTGAAATTGTAACAGCTTATCAGAATCACAATAGACAAACAGTCACACAATTGTTACATTGTTACCAGATCGCAGAAGAAGACTCACGCAATATTCATATAGCAGAAGTTGAAGGATACAGAGGAGTAGAGGGCCCACAGTTATAGTTAGAAGAATTTTCTGCACCACTGAAGATAAATAAAGTCAATATTGGAATAGAGGAAAATCGAAAAATTTCCAAGTATTGGTGACTTTTGGGACAACCAGACAATGGAAAGAATAAAAAAACTACTGCGTGAATATAGTGATCTATTTCCATCAAGATTTTCAGAAATGGAATGGGTAGTAGGAGAACTTGGAGAAATGAAAATCTCTCTACGGACAGATGCCATACCAATAAGACAAAGACCCTATTGGTTGAATCGAGTATATAAATAGAAAGTTAAGGCAAAGATTGATAAAATGTTACAGGCTGGTATAATAGAACATGTTGAAGAATCTGAATGGATTAGACCTATGGTAGTTCAGGAGAATAAGCAAGGGGGGATAAGAGTATGTGTATATTTGAAGAATTTTAATGATGATTGTATGCATTATCCTTTTCCTACTCCATTTACATATAAGGTATTGGAAAATCTAGGAGGACAAGAAGAATACTCATTTACTGATGGATTTTCATGGTATCCCCAAATAAGAATAGCACCAGAGGATGGTTATAAGACTACATTTTCCATAGAATGGGGTTCATACCAGTACAGAGTGATTCCCTTTGGATTGAAAAATGCCCCTGCTATTTTTTCAAGAGTAGTGGTAGCTGCATTCAAATTTTTTATACATAACTTTTTGGAGGTTTATCTATATGATTGGACAATATTTATCTTATTAAAATATCATGTCGAAGTTTTAAGATTGATGCTAGACATGTGTAGACAATGCCAAATTTCCTTGAATATTAATAAATGCATATTTAGTGCACCATTTGGAATTCTTCTAGGGAATGTGGTTTGTAAACAGGGTATGTTGGTTGACCCTACAAAGATTGATGTCATTGTTAATTTACAACCACCTAAGTCAGTGTGCCAATTAAGAGCTACACTAGGTCATATAGGCTACTATAGAAAGTTCATAAAGAGCTATGAATAGATTATTGTGCCCATGGAGAAACTGTTAAACAAGGATATCAAGATTCATTGGAGTGATGAGTGCCAACAAAGTTTGGACATATTAAAAGAGAAAATGGAGACACCACCAATTCTGGTGTTTCTATATTTGTCAAAAGAGTTCCATTTTCATGTGGATTCCTCATCAATATCACTTGGATAAGTACTAGCACAGTGAGGAGAAGGTGACATAGATCACCCAATAGCATTTGCAAGTAAGAAACTCTTATATTCAGAACAAAATTATAATACAATAGAGAAAGAAGGGTTGGCTATGGTATATGCATTACAAAAGTTTAGACATTGTTTATTAGACCAACATTTTAAAATGTTCACAAATCACTCTGCTCTCAAATACCTGGTCAACAAGCCAGTGTTGTGGGGGGAGAATATGTATATGGTTGTTTTTATTTCAAGAATTTGATTTTGAAGTAATAGTGAAAACTGGAATACTGAATGAAGGGCCAGATCATATGTCTAGGGTAACTAATGGAGAGGAACCAAGAAGCTTGGAGGAAATTTTTCCTGATGCACAATTCTTTTCAGTGTAGATTGTTGATGAATACTTTTATGATGTCATTGAATTTTTGAGTACAGGATTTTCCCCAAGGGAATACAACACCGTGCAGAAGAAGAATTTGGTGGTTAGAGTTGTAGATTACCAACTTATTGCAGGACACTTGTATAAACTAGGTGCAGATAATATTCGAAGGAGATGTGTCATGGAACATGAACATACTATCATATTGGCAGAAGCACATGAAGGAATAGCTGGAGGACATTATGCAAGGAAATCCACTGCGCAAAATATATTGCATGCATGACTATGGTGGCCAACAGTTTCTAAAGATGAAAATCAATATTTCCAAAATTGTGATGTCTGTCAGTGGATAAGAAATCCATCTAGGAGGGATTATATTCCCATAAAACCTCAGGTAACCCTTCAAGTATTCGACAAATGGGAAATAGACTTTGTAGGACCAATCAACCCACAAACTAGAATATCAACAACAAGGTACATCATTGCAATGACAGAATATCTAACCAGATGGGATGAAGTAGCTACATTAAAATACTACAACACACTTCCTATTTGAACAATTAATTACAAGATTTGGATGCCCTACAATTTTGATGAGTGATCAGGGAACTCATTTTTTCAATAGTACCATTAAGGCAATGACTAAATAATTTGAGATACACCATCAAAAGATAACTCCATACCATCCTTAGGATAATTGAATAGTGGAATCATTTAATAATATATTGGAGAATTCCCTAACTAAAATTTACAACATAAACAGGGATGATTGGGATCTGGAGATACTAGCAATTTTATGGGCCTATAGAACCACATGCAAGAAAATTACAGGGAAAACACCTTTAATATTGGTGTGTGTTAAAGAAGTAATAGTCCCTTTAGAATATTTGATCCCTAGTATGTACATTGCAACCGTTACAATCATGACAGAACACTACTACATATTGAAAAATTTGCGACGACTACTGGCAACGAAAGTACCCTTTCATTGCAAAATTCAAGAGAAAAAGTTCAATTTTTCAATTTTATTATAAATCCAGCCCGTATTCGTTGCTCTCTCAACGAAAGAAAATGTGTGTCTCTCTTGCGATGATCATGAATATAGTGGACGAGCGTCTCTCTTGCAATGAACTTGTGAATTAGTCGCAAGAGCGACGATAACTATTGATTGTTACACTATTTGATAAAGTCCATATTGATCGTTATACTCTTTGGAAATGTCAAAATTGATTTGGTCAAATTTCGTCGCAAGAGAAATGATATGAACGTTATACTCTTTGAAAAAGTCAACATTGATTTGGTCAATTCTCATCGCTATTGCGACAAAAACATATCTATAAATATTTTACGAATTAGAGATGTTGTGACAATATTGCTATAACAATGACGATTCAGAAAGGGTATTTTTGTGCGGAAGAATGTCGCAGAATATTAGAGGTGGGAAAAAAAGTAAAGCGATTGAAAAGGTTGATGGTAGATGTTATTTCCATTGAAAAAAATGTTGCCTCATACGTCTCGTAAGAATTTTAATAGCAATAGCTACAAAACATTGTAGGAAATCTGGGCACATTGATGGCAGATCGAATGAATATCATCCCATGGTAATTAGCTATATATTCGTTTTGTGTTTTTATATTGTCAATTTTATATAATATGATATATATGTATATATATTATTTGAATGTTTGTTATAGTACACACTAATTTTGCATGATTGTTTGTAATTATAAAGTTAGAGTTTCCCTCTAACTTTCCTCAGAATACTGCACCAAGTAGTAGTAGAAATGATGTTGTACAAGCTGAGAAACATGATCAAGAAAATGAGGATCTCATGGAAGAAGATGATGAGAAAAAACAAATTAATGATCCCATGGAAGAAGATTATGGGACAAATCAAATGACCCAAGATTTTTTTTCTCATCCAGATGAGGATGGGGATAGTGATGGTACTTATGATGAACCTCTATTAGAAAAGGAAGATAAATGAATTTATGAAGGATCAAGAGAAAATATTCTCTCTGCTACATTGCTGCTAGTGAACTTAAAGGTTATGAATAATTTGTTGAACACTTGTATGACATAGATCCTAACATATGTAATATATTTCATCTCATATTATATATAAATGTTGATTTTTTTCTATTTCTTTTTAGTGTTAATTAATGTGTAAAATAAGAATGCAACTTTTACGATTAATAATCTTTACATTAACTAGTTATTTGTTATGTTGTAGATTGTTAGGTGAATTTTTGTTACCATAGTCAAATATTTTACCTCGCACATATCGAGGTCTGCATGCCATTATGAAAGACATTGGAATGGATTATCAAACTATAGATGGATGTCCTAATGATCATATTATATATTATGGACAACATTCTTTGAAAACAGAATGCCTGCAATGTCTTATCAGTAGATATCGAACCAATCAAGTAACAAAAAGGGTTCCTCGAAAGGTTCTTCGTCATATTCCCATAATTCCACGCTTGCAGCGATTGTTCAGGTGTGAAAGAATAGCACAATTTATGGATTACCATGCACGTAAAAGAAGTGGAGATGGTGTTCTTCGAATTCATGTCGATGATTATGCATTTAGGGAAATTGAGAAAAAATGGGAAGATTTCAAAGATGAACCTCGTAATGTTAGGCTTCCATTGGAAGCTGACGGTGTTAATTCATTCAGAGAGCTTAGGTCTATTTACTCGGTGTAGCCTATTTTTGTTATCAACAATAACATTCCTCCTTGGATGTCAATAACGAGGGAGCACATAATGTTGACAATGATTGTTCCACGTATTTGTTTACATTAATTTTTTGAATCTAACATTTTCATTTGCTTCATTTTTTGCATACTATCTTTTGTTTATTTATTTACATATATATACACGATATCATGGTTATAGTAATTATGTGTAATTTCAAACAATTAGGTAAGTACCAAGTTAAAGATATGAATACATATATCGAGCCTCTTATCGACGAGCTACTAAAGTTATGGGATGACATCATTATGTATGACATATGTAAACCAATCGGGGAGAAGAAATTTAAATTCCATGGAATACTTTTATGGACAATTCATGATGCCCCATGACTAACACATTTTTGTGGTATGTAGAATTATAATATTGCTCTTTAATACTATATAATTTTTTAATGATATCATGTTGCATGTTTAATTTTTAAATAATGTCATTGTATAATTGACATTAATCCATTTGTTGTAGGTATTCAAACAAAGGGTAAATTTTCATGTCTAGTTTGTGGTCCTAAGATGAAGTATCATCATTATTTTTTTTTAGGAAATGTGGTGCTCGATGAGTATAGGATCCTCCTCCCTAAGAACCATAGGTATTGTCCTACTAAAAAACATATTTTCAATGGGAAAGAAGAGATTGGTTTAAAACCACGAAAAATGACACCTCACCTATGGAGGTTGGAATATAATAGAAATTGTCAAGGTACTCAATTTATTTATGTATCGTATATCATGTAATGTTTTGAATGTTTATTTTAATCATTGAATTTATTTTACCATATTTGATAATTATTTTTGTGATTTCTTTTATGCTTCATGAAGGATGCCATCATGAAGCTATTAATAATGGGCTTCCACGAGGAATGAAATGTTATCCCACTCAATTCATGAGGTTTCCCTACTATGAGGAGCTAAAAATAGTTCATTTGTTTGATACAATGCATATCAGGAAGAATGTGACAAAAATGTTATGGCGAATCATAGATGGTAGGAGGGACAAAGAAACAATTGTCAAAATTTGTACTAACATTCAGGGAGCCAATCATGCAATGCAAAGTTTGATTTGATCAAATAGATCAAATGGACTAAACCGAAATAACCTTCCATGGTTATTAACAGAGAAAAACATCAATGATGTAAAATTGGTCATTCAAAGAATTAAATTTCCCATGGGTTTTGCTTCAAACATAAATAATATCTTAATGAAGAAAGGTGAATTTGGTGGGGCAAAACCACATGATTGGCATACCTTCATTAAGATAATAATTTTGGTATACATATTTATATATATTGGCCTTATACATATTTTAATTTATTTAAATTTTTTTATCTACTTTGGTCGAAACAAATAACTATTCATTTTTTTGTTACAGTATGTTCTACCGCTATCTCTCCCAAACGACTTTGAAAACAACGTCAAACAAGTTATATATGATCTTAGAAAATACGTGAGATAAGTAGTTGTGATTTATATGAAAAATGTTATTTCAAATTATTGTTGTACTTAATGACACGTGTTTTACATGGAATGTAATATATTATATTATGTTATGTTGAAACATGTTATTTTCTTGTGTCATGATCTCATGTAGATGGTTGTCATTGAAATAAATCCATGAAGATGATATAAAGTATTGGAAGAGATAAATTCCTCGTCTAATGTGTGAAATGAAAAAGTATATACCTCCAACATTTTTCAATGCACAAGAACACTACCTCATACACCAAGTTGAGGAGATTGAAATTTATGGACCTGTTCACACAAGGTCAATATGGATGGTGGAGAGGCACTTGAAATCATTGAGGGTGTTGGTTAGACAAAGAGCACGTCCCGAGGGTTCTATGGTGGAGAGATATATGGTATATCAATACATAGTGTATATTATTTAGTATCTTCCTAAATTAGTAGCACCAACTATGCATGCAGTGGAGCACATTTGGAATGTGAACTCCATCAAAAAATTTGAAGATCGGGAACATCTTTTGGGGATATGTAGAATGAAAAAAATGAGAGGTAATATATTAATAATTGTGGAGATTTATATTAATAATACATATAAATTTTCATTTTTTGTGTATATAATCATACTCATTAATATATTAATATAATTTATTTCATAAATTATTAAATTGATAACCTGCATGGACGTTATAACTAATATTTAATATTGGTGAATTATAATTTTTTGATTCAGTTTCTCTAGAGTGGGATGCACTGCATTTATACATTGTAAACAATCTTTAATGGATGAAAGTATGGATTGAAATATGTAAATAACATAATGGAGGTAGTTTATCATGGCATGATTGTCTGAATTGGTTAGAGAAGCTTGTCGTAATGAAGATGCCAATGTTACGCAAAGGGAAATTTATTTATCATACACTAGTACATTTGGGTCAAATTTCGACGGTGCATTTGATGAAATTTCCACTTTATATTGTTAGGAGAACGAAAAACAACAGACCCCCTCAAACGTTGTTTCACATGACATCTCTTTTTTGAAGATATAGCTATTGTCTCTATTGCGACATTTCATGCAGACACGTGTCATCTCAGATTTGACTGTCCAAACTCCATATAGTTGTCGCTACAATGACGTCATAGAAAATGGAATTCCAACGTCCCATTTCATCGATATCCACTACTTGTGTGCTATGGGAGTGACATTACCATACGTCGGAATACCGGCGCATGATAACGTCGCTCCACCGACAGTTAGTTATTCATCTCTGACGTGTTTGTTATGGGAGTGATGTTACCATACGTCATAAGACCAATGTATGGTAACGTATCTCCACCATGGTAAGTTATTCATCTTCGACATGTTTTCTATGGGACAGACGTTACCAAATGTCGTAATATCGACATCCTATAGGTATTTAAAAACAAATGTCAATTGTAGAGGGATGAGGATAAGGAGAGGGATGAGTGGAAGAAGGTAGAGAGAGATGTTGGATATCATGTAAAGTGTTATGTTACCCAATACATGACTTATGACTTGAGGCATGCATGTGGAGATCAACAACAATGAATAAAAAAGAGAGGCAATAACAACTACATCATCATTTTTATTTGCACAAGGATGATTTCATGCATACCTAAGGATGTACTAGCCTATGGATCTAGCAAGTCAAAGTTTAAGTAGTTCATTAACCAACATCTACATGAGATAAAATGGGGTTTGTGTTCCCTTATCAGCCTCCAAGGCCAACCAAGACTTCAATCACATAAGGCACCAAATCTAGCATCATATGCACTTGAATTTTTGGTTGAGAAGGGTTAATCTAGAAGGGGATTTGGTCCCTAAAACATAGGCCCCTAATTATAGGGATCCTAAGGACATGATCCCTCCAATCAAGGATTGATGAAGTGTTGACTGATGTAGTCTTTTTTGCATAAATAGGAGCTAGGTATTAGCCTTATCTAGTATCATTTATTCTTGGAGAATAATGAACTCCTATAGAGCTAAGGAATTCAAACTTATGGAGGATGTATTGTTGTTATGGATTAATATTCTAAAGAATAAAGTTTACTTCCAAATTTCTCGCTTTTGGTAGTCTTTATAGGTTTCTTGTAAAAGGCTTGGGGAGGGCCCACTCAAGGATGAACAAGGAATCTATGTGTGGTGTCACATTTATTTTCTTTCAACTATAGTTAGTCCATGTTGTTTCCATTTTATGTCATGCATCATTTACTGCAAATATTCTTCATTACTTGTAGCAAATTACATCATGTCATTTCAAGTAAACTTCATGGTTTTATGTCATTGACGAGGATGTACTACTAACTCTGTTTGCTTAAACTTTTCACCAGGCCACTTCAAGTAGAAATAGATATGTTTTCTAGTGCTTTGGTTCAACTTTACAATAGGTTAAATGAAGTATATTGAATTTTTTTAGTAGGTTAACTGAAGTAGGTTTAATTCCATTTTGTAATAGGTTTCTTTTAGCACCATAGTACAATAACTTAGTTAGATAAACTTGGTTTTGCAACACTTCATTTTATCTCTCATTCATGTCAAGTTAAGTAGGGATATCCTTTGATTAGTAGGTTCTTTCAAGATCTATTTTGCAACTCTTTCCATTTAATCATTTTGCAAGTTTCCTTGCATTATTGTTTTATCATTTTCTAGATTTTATCCAAAAGCATGTGAGGCTACATCTCAAACTAGCTGACCACATTTGGTAAAATCATATCCATAGTACATTCCCAATACCTAACATTTGGTTTCATTATATATTTTCCCATTAAATACTTACTCAATTTCTTCATTTTTATAGCTACTATTAATCAATAATGGAAAAATGGAGTCATTGATTTCCTCATGATATTGTTTCTATTTCACACACCACTACTTTTCATAATTGCTAGCCCAATCCTCTGGCTTGTAACTTATAAATGTGCATCTTAAACGCAATCGAAAATCTTGTTTTCAAGAACCTAGTAAATAGTATTAGTTATTTGTTGAAGGTAGCGTAAAGAAAATAATAGAATGTTCAATGAGAGTTGAGAATTTGAGGAATAATTTCTTGATACATTTCATTCCCAAAAAATAATTGCATTCCATTTATACAAGACCATTTCCCATGACAACATTACATTCAAATCCAATTTTTATTCCATAACCATGGCTCTAAAGTATCTTCGTTGATAACATTTATAACATTATTCACTTTTCAAAAGGATCCTCGTTGATAGAATTCATAACATTATGCATTAATGCTTATCCATGTTTTCTCTAAATGCTCATTTTGCTTCACAATTAGAAGTTGGATGTCACCTTGAATCTCCTCTACTCTAGAATCATGCATTTATTTTGCTGTATGTAAAGGGAATGACCATGGACGCAAGATGTTGCATGCATTATGTTTGATTATGGTGTTGGAATCTTGTATTTGGTTCTTATCAAGGCTCATGTCATTGACAAGTTGAGGAACCTCACCAAGTCACCATGGAGTAAGTGCTTGCTGCATTTAATTCCAAAAAATGGTTTACTAATGTATCCAAACCAACAATAATTTCTTTACATTTCTACAAGACCATTGCTGACAACAACATTAAATTAAAAATCCTATTTTTATTGGATAACCATGTATGTAATTACCTTTTTCCAGAGCCAATTAATCCATAAATGTGGGCATCACACTAACCACAGTGATTGAGTTGGGTTTTATTCCTAGCATAACCTACATTTCATTCAATAATTTTGTGATTTCATGGGAATGGTGAGTCTAGGAATAACCAACAATGTTTTCATTCCATGGATATGCTTACCTTTTTCCAGAGATAATAAATATGCACATGTAGACAGAACACCAACCATGGTGATTGAGTTGGATTTTATGCGTAGGACTTGTGTTTTGTTGAAGAATATCAAGGCTTCATGGGGACCTAATGATTTCATTCCAATCAAAGAATGATAAGGCTTCACAACGATCGAGAATATGTGAATAACCAATAATGATTACCACAACATTTTGTTTAGGTATTATTTTGAACAATTAGTGGGAAATGCTAAACCCCCACATGCACTTCTTACTTTTTTCTAGATCCAAATTCCATAATAAATGAAATTCTTATTTCTTAACCATGGATGTAAGATTCCATGACTATCAATTCAGATAATATATAGTATAACAGTTTTTATTCTCGGGTTGAAACCTTGTTTTTGGTTTATAGAAAGGCTCATGTCTTTGACATGTCTAGGAACCCTAGCCAAGTTACTGAATAAGTATTTTCCACATTTCATTTTTAACAAGTGTTTATTAATTCTATGCCAACCGACAATGATTGAATTAAATTTCTACATTACAATTTCCCACAATAATATTACATGCAAATCCGATTTGAATTGCATAACCATATATGTACTTACCTTGGTCTAGAGCCAATAAATATGCACATGTAGACAAAACATTGACCACAATGTTTGTGTTGGGTTTTATGCCCATGACAACTTACATTTTATTGAATAATGTTAAAGCTTCATGGGGATGGGGACTTTGTGAATAACCAATAATGATTTCATTCCAAGGATCAACTTATTTGGTTCCAAGGCCAACAAATATGAAATACAACATTAACCATGATGATTGAGTTGGTTTTTATGCCTAGGAAATGCATTTCATTGAAGAATGTCAAGGCTTTGGGACCCAATGATTCCATTTCAATTGAAGAGTGTTAAGTCTTAATAGGAATTTCCAATCTGGGAATAACTTGCAATGATTGCAGTCCATGACCCAACATCCCATTTAGGAATATTTTGAACAATTAGTGGGCAATGCTAAAATTCCCACATGAACTTCTTACCTTGTTCCAAAGACAAATTCCATAACCAAATAAAAATGTTATAGCATAACCACAGATGTAATATTCCATCAATATTAATTTAGATCAGATATAGTGGAAAGAGTTTTGATTATGGTGTTAAATATTACATTTGGTTCTTAGCATGAATCATGTCAATCATGAGTCGAGGAACATCACCAAGTCATCATGGATTAAGTGCTTTCTACATATCAATCCTAATAATGGTTTATTAATTCTATAATAAATATTAATTATTGCATTGCATTTCTACAAGATCACTACCCACAAAAACATTACATTTAAATCCAATTGTTATTGCATAACCATGGATCAATTTACCTTATTTTAGACACAATAAATTTACACATGTAGGTAGAACACTAGTGACAATTAGGTTGGGTTTATGCCTAGGACAACTTGCATTTCATTGAAGAATATCAAATCTTCATGGGGTTTCCTGACATGGGAATAACTAGAAATGATTGAATTGCATCAACCTACTTAGCTTATTCTAGAGCCAATAAATCCACACATGTAGGTAGAACACTATCCAGGATGATTATGTTAGTTTTTCATCCCAAGACTTGCATTTCATTGAATAATGTCAAGATGTCATAGGGACCCAATGATTGAATTACAATTTAAGACTATCAAGGCTTCATGGGAATGGTGAATCTAGTAATAACAAACAATGATTGCATTCCATGACCCAACATACCATTTATGCATTCCTTTGAACAATCAATTGGAAATTCTAAAATCCCCACATGAACTTCTTGTCTTTTTCCAAAGTGAAATTCCATAACAAAAATGCACTTGCTATTGCACAACCATGGATGCTATATTCCATGAGTATTAGTTTAGATCGGATATAGTGAAAAGGATTTTGATTATGGTGTTGGAATCTTGGATTTGGTTCTTAACAAGGCTCATGCCATTAACAAGTTGAGGAACCTCTCCAAGTCACTATGGACTAAGTCCTGGATGCATTTAATTCCCAACAAGGGTTTGCTAATTCTATTGAAAATAACAATGATTGTATTATATTTGTAGAAGACATTGTCCATAATAACATTATTTTCAAAT